>JXTC01000144.1:217629-427513 GCA_002914845.1 Trema orientale | reverse complement strand
GGAAAAAAAGTAATTGTCTGAAACACAATCAAAATAAAGCATTGTCTTTACTTCCCTAAATTGAGTCACTCTTATCACTTAGTTTCGGCATAGTCCTCATATTTCTGCAATCCATGATAATACAACTCGCACGTAAGCTTATGATGCAACTGGCTTATAGGACATTAGGAACTCAGCATACTTGATGATAAACATATCATAGTCCCTCCTGAATAATAGCAAAACATCAAGTTAAATAAAACAATAATATCAAGTGAGCGTCAAGTAATCCTTGACCCGAAGTCAAGAACTTCCTGACCCAAGGTCAAGGAGCACTTCACCTAAGATGCCAAGAGTTTCTTGACCTCAACCAGAGAAATTCAAATAAACAGGAGGTAAGAACCTTTTGATTTAATAGTCAAGGGCCTCTTGACCGAGAGGTCATGGAGCTCTTGATGTAAGGCCAAGAAGCACTTGACAAGAGTCAAGAAGATTTTAACTAAGGTCAAGAAGCACTTAGCTCGGGTCAGAGCTAAGAAGATCTTAACTCCAATAAATAAGCTATTGACCGAAGCCAAGAAACACTTGGCTCGGGTCCATAACTTCTAGTCCTGGACTAAGAGAAACTTGATCTGAGTCAAGAACTTTTTGACCTTAGGTCAGGATATTCTTGACCTCATCGGAGCATCAACCTCTGAAATATTCAGTCCATTTGAAGAAGTCAAGATTAGCATTTTTCTTAACATGCAATGTCAAAAAACAAGGATTTTTACATAAATATAAAAAATCAATCTTTGTTTCCTCGTATGCAAATTCTACCGCACTTTTGCTTTTGAAATAGGTCGGGGTTTGCTCGGAGATAGTGGGCTTCGATACTAGAGTCTTCGCCGGAGACTTAAATGGAGACTTTGTCTTCTTTCCAACCGATGACGTGCCTGCAGTTTTTGAAAAGGGTTTCTTAGCTTTGATTCGATGGGTCTTCACCATTATCGGATTTTTTGGATTCGCTGAAGAAAAGAGAAAAGCTTCTTGACGAAAATGGGTGTGGGATTTTTGAGTTTAAATTGAGGTGGTTTTTTAATTCAATTTTATGAGGTTTTTTCTTCCGATTTCAGATAGAAAATAGAGAGAGAAATGAGAGAAAATAGTGAAATAGAGAGAGAAATGAAAAAAAATAAAGGTTTAAGGATTTTATGGGGAAGTGTATGAGACATGTCGAATCTGATAGGTAATATCAGAAAATAGTTGAGTTAAAGAAAGGGTATTACCGTATTTCATACCATATGGGCCCCATTTTTCAATCCTAAAAAAACTTATTGAAAAAAGTAGTCTTAAAACTGACAAAAGGACCTCAAATAGTCCTATCTACGTTCTTTTCTCTCAACAATTTAACTTACTATGACCACCGATAGTCAACGGTAAAAATTTTAGGGTTTTTGGCATCTTTGGCTCTTACGTTATTCGTATGTTGACAAATAGTCCCCGAGTTTCTTTCCTTTTTTTTTTGCAGTTAGGTCCTTAAGTTTTAAAAACTTTAGCAATTAAAGCCATTTTGTTTGCAGATGTTAGAGTTTTTATGAAATTGTAACATGTTTAAGTGTGAGAAATTGGTATTTCACTAACACTAAATAATTTAAAAGGGAAATAGAAAGAAATTTTGAGAGAAAATTTAAAATTTTAAACCTCTTTTTAAATCTTTTAAGATCATTTTGTTAATTGTAATTAACTTTTAATTATTTTTTTTCCAATTTCAAGTTTCAACTAGTGGAAGTAAAACATTGATTTTGACCTTTAAAAACCTTATATGTGACTTCGAAATGCTCAATTCCATCCAATATTCTAACAATCACTAAGGAAAAGGACTTAATTACCAAGGTTTTTAAAATCTAGAGATGTAATTCATTGTTAAAAGGGATAATTGCAAAAAAATACTCTCATGTTTAGATGTTCTGCAATTTAAACCCTGAAGTTTGGATTTCGCAAATAATACCTTGAGATTACGATTTTTTGAACTGATAAAATACAATAATATCCTCAAAATTAAGATGAATAATATGGATTAATTTAGTTTAATGGAGGATATTATTGTTTTTTCGTTCCTAAAATTAGTCAAAAATCTGTCCAGGGTATTAATTTTTAGAAATTCGTAATCTCAGGTTATTATTTTGCAGAGTCCAAAATTCAGAGTTTAATTGCAGAACACTCAAACTTCAGGGTATTTTTTTGCAGTTATCCCTTGTTAAAAAATATTATTAATAACTCAAGGACCACTCTGCCAATATAGGGGCCAAACGTACCAATTACCAAAAACCAACCACAGCACAATCCTAGAAATGTCTTTTCGAAAAAGTCATTTTGGCTCAAAAATTCTTATTTGTCCATCCCCATTCTCGTCGAGACAAGATAAAGACTGAAAATTGCAAATAAAACACGCATTAATACTAAAGCCTGCTACCAAAATAAAGAAGGATTGAATCTCAAAACTAACCTTTTGTCAAAAGCAAATTTGGGAAAAGTTCCAAACTTCCAATAATGAGATATTTGTATCAGCTAAGGTTTGAACAAGAATAGGTCCAACTTTGAATCTTACACCTCATCAATCTATTATTTCCTCAAGCACATCACAGATTACAGTATCCCAAGGCAGATTACAAATTGCACTATGTCACTAGACTGAAAAGGGGGGGAATGTCATACGATCAAAATAGAAACATCAAAATTCTTAATGCTGCTACATCGAAACTATTAAATGTAGCTTATACTAGTCTTTCAATTCAAAAGACTTAACAGAGAAACATTTCAACAGAATTTCAAGATCTTACTTCTATTTACGTTTAGAAGCACGCTTGCCTTGACCCTTCTTGGGTGGTCCCTTTCCTCGACGTTTCAACATTTCGAGCCTTGATAAGCGCCTGGTCAATTCAGTATGAATATAAAATATCAGAGTTGGTAGAAGCTAGTAACAATAATTGTATACAAATCACGAAACATTAGCAAGACTGCAACATAAGTAGTTTTATGAAAGGCTAAAGATAAGATTGCCATCGACATGTGAGAAACATATTAAGTTATTGCAGTACTAGAAATATATAGCTTAGAAAAAATCTAGACACGATATAAAACCGAAAGACAAATTCATGTAGCAATCAAGATTTCCGGACAGGGGTCAAAGCAAGTAAGCAATTTTCCTGGTCCTGGACATAATAAAGTTTCCCACGAGGTTCAAGGACGTCTGCATCCTTACTTTTTAGCTTATCAACTACAGATAGGCAATCAAGAAGCCCTGAAGTAAACTTATAATTTCAAAAACTATGGACCTCTGATTAATCTAGAAGAGGTAGAATACTGCAACACTAAAGGACCCAACATCCAAGAAATCTGTTATTATTTCAAGTACGCAAATAATCATCAAATTGAAGCTCCTAATGTCATAACAAGTCCCATACCAACTTCATATTTAAATGGGGTAACTTATTGCTCTTAACTTTGTAAACTCAGTATTGCGGCTTTACTCCCTATTTCGTATCCAAAAAGTAAAAAAGAAAAAACCAATTCTAAATAGCTAGACCTACTTCTTGAAACTTTAATCAATACTTATAAAGGAAAAAGGCACCACAGGCTCCAATGAATTGAAAAATAAATAAAATAAAATAAAATAAAAAACATATGGAGAGTTGTCAAATGGAATCATAAACCCTACATGAAATCTTTCAAAACTATAAACAACCACCATTAGCAAGGGAAACACGTTCTTGAGCTTAGTGTGTCAAAACAAACACAAACTAGATCAACAATACTAAAACTGGTGCTAATTGCGGGTGGGTTCTCATCACTAACGAGAAGTTTAAACAACGGATCCCGTTTCTTTCAAATCGCACATATAGCAATGCCAAATTATAAAAAGAAACAAAAAATAAAATAATGAAAGACCTAGGAGTAATGTAAAAAACCACTTGGTAACTTTGAACCCGTATTAAAAGTGAACATGAGAGAAATACAGAGAGAGAAAGGCATATTACTCTTGTTCTTTACGAGCCATGACAAGAGGATCATCTTTCATGATGTCATGTGGATACCACTGAGACACTTTCTCACCAATGAGCTTCTTGCGTAGAATCTTATGAGCAGATCTCTGGCCCGTTTGGTTGATAACGTGACCAAATATCCTCGCCCTCGCCTCAGTGACCCCTCTCGTCACTACAGTCGCCAAAATGCCCTTTAGACCACTAGTGGCCATTCTCTTGTTACCTCCACATTTCACAGACCAAACAAACAAACAAACAAACACACACAAACTCAGTCTTCAAAAAAATACGACGCTCCGCAACTGAAAAGCTTATACTAATACCAATTACTATGATTTCAGGAATCAGTACTCGCATTAAGATTTTTATTCAATGTCCGCATAGTTGTTCCCTATGAAAAGGCAAACCTAAAACTGACTCGAAAGAGGGGAAAACGATTCTAGAAATGAAAAGAGAAGAGGAGAGAGGGAAGGGAAGGGATAACAGACCAGTGGAGACTGTTCTCTTATGGGCGGAGAGGCTGGGCTGAAGCTGCGGCGAAGCGTTGGGGGCGGTGGCCGCTGGGCAACTCCGGACGCAGTAGGTGACTGAGGAGTCTGATGTGAAACGATAATTCTTTCTGGGGCTTTGGTTCCCTTAAAACGACTGAATTTGTTTTGTTTTTTTAGTTTTTTAGTTTTTTTTTTTTTCCTTTCTTCCCCTTCCTAAAGGGAAACGACGAAGGGTGCTACACGACATGGTCGTTTTGTTTTAGTATCTAAAATGGGTATTTGCCACCAGTGATCCCTTAACTTTTCAAAATATAACAGTTCGGTCCCTGGATTAAATAAATGGCTCAATTAGTTATTGGATCTATATTTAAGTGACAAATTAGTCCGAATTACTTAAATTGTTAAATATTAGATAAGTTTCTCATGTGTATATCACGAGCTCAGTTAGAAGATATAAGATAAAAAATAAAATTTGAAAAAAATAAATATGAGTCTTAATTTTTTCTAGCAATTCTATTACTTTCATTTTCTTCATTTGTCTTCCTAATTTTCTCTTGAAAATTAAATTTGGGACTTCTGTTTTCAAGTTTCAACCAAAAACTCTAGAATTTATGGATTTTGACTTGAACGATAATATAGCTCTATATAAATTTAATAGTTTTAATGATTTAAATGATATTTTCACTTAAACATAAATTCAATGAGTACTAATTGGGCCATTTGTTTAATTCGAGAATCAGGTTGTCACCTTTTAAAAAGTTCAAGAACCATTGAGGCTAATGACCCTTCTAGCAACTAGATGTCGTCGTGATGTAGATTTTGAACTCATTTACATTAGGCCACACATTCTCGTTTCAAATATAACAAGACTTAATTTTACTTCTTAGTACTTTTTTTTTTTATGAGATTTTACTTTTTTAGTCTCTCAGATAATCTATATCTATTTTGATCGTTGACTTTCATCATATCCAAGATTTAGCTCATGAACTATATATAGGCTTTAGTGACTAAGGACTTTTAATTGTCACATTTTGCTACCATTTTTTCTCAATTTTGATATATGGTTTCAGCTTAAATGATCCTACTATATATAATAGATTAAAATTAAGACCAGGAAAAAAAAAATTAGGGTAGCATACACAACCATGATTTAGACAATAAATTTAGACATCTGAAATTCAAGAAGCATATTGAAATTTTTTATTAAAAAAAAAAATTAGTTCAAGAGCTGAATATGAGACACTATATATGTCACATACCAAAATGAAATTTGTGCTATTTTTTATTAAACGAACAACAGAATTAACCCAATTTAGAATTAGGTGTAAGACAACATGGAATTTTATCCTTAGGACTATTTTTTAAAGAAAAATGGAGCTTTATTAATGACCTCCACTTATTACCAATAAAGGAAAATAGCATCCTGTGAGTCAAACTCAACCTAATATACAATCCTCACCCCACCCACTGAGTTAGCCCACTATTTTATCCTTAAGACTTATATCATTTTACATTAAAAAAAATGTCAGTCACGTCTTTTGGCTCAAATGGAAATATGGGTTATGTTCATTTTTTTTTAATTCTTGTTACAAGACAGTATCATTTTGGCACAATTTTTAAATATCTCATATACTATTGAAGTTTGGTTTTTATCTCAGTTTTGAACAATTGTTAAACATGAGATCCAAAATATTAAACGAAATTCAAGTTAATAGAATATAATATTTGAAATTTTAGGAGTCAAGCAAACAAAAACTTAATTTGGGTCTTGGGGTACAGTATAATAAAATAATCAAAAATATATGAGCCGAAATTATTAATTTCATAATTCTAAGGGCCAAAATGAAAATAACCCAAAAAGTATATGGCGTTTCTATAAAACTGTGTCGTCAGGTTACGTAACTTGTTCGAGCAAAAGCCGTTCTCCTCGGAGTGTCCTTCCGGGAACCTTAGTCCTCTACTCGACCATGGCTATCAAGTGAAAACTTATATAATGGATCAATGAAACGATTTACATTTCGACTAAAAGACCACTATAAGATCACATCCAAACATGCTTTCATCTTCTCTGCCTTGCCATCTTCTTTTCTTGAATCACCAAACCAACAACTTCGAACCAAAAGGCGCGCTTTGGCCAACCTCTTACGACTCAACCACTCAGAAAAGCCCATTTGGCATTACGAAAGGATTCATGCCCAGATTGTGGTTTTGGGTTTTCAACATGATGTTTTTCTGTGTAACTTTCTCTTACGTTATTACTCGAAATCTGACCGTCTTTGTCACGCACGGAACCTGTTCGATAAAATGCCTGAAAGGAATTTTATTACTTGGTCAACCATGGTTTCCATATATGTACAACACGGTTGTTATGGAGAAGCTTTGTTGTTCTTCTCGGAGTTTCTGAGAAGTTCCGATTGGAAAGCGAGTGAGCATGTGTTAGCTAGTGTTATCCGGGCATGTACGCAGTTGGGTGGAGTTGATCAGGGTTGCCAAGTCCATGGTCTTGTTGTTAAGACTGGTTTTGATCAGGGAGTCTATGTGGGTACTTCTTTGATTGACTTTTATGCAAGGCATTGCGATGTAGAAGAAGCGAAATTGGTTTTTGATGGTTTGTTGGTGAGAAATTCTGTTACTTGGACTGCGATTTTAACCGGGTATGCAAAAGCTGGAAGAAGTGAAGTTTCTTTGCAGTTGTTTTATCGAATGAGAGAAACCAATACTCTTCCTGACAAATATGTGGTATCCAGTGTTTTGAGTGCCTGTGCAATGCTTGAGCTCATTGAAGTTGGCAAGCAAATCCATGCTTATGCGTTGAGGATAGGAGTGGAAATGGATCTTTCACTGCT
This sequence comes from Trema orientale, assembly GCA_002914845.1. Lineage (NCBI taxonomy): Eukaryota > Viridiplantae > Streptophyta > Magnoliopsida > Rosales > Cannabaceae > Trema > Trema orientale. Next base: position 420,172 of record JXTC01000144.1, on the reverse strand, counting down.
GAATGTGCTTATTGATTTGTATGTGAAGTGCGGTAAAGTTCACGCAGGACGGAGACTATTCGATCATATGGTGGTGAAAAATATTATTTCATGGACCACAATGATAGCTGGCTACATGAAAAATTTGTATGATTGGGAAGCAATGAAGCTATTTTCTGAAATGGCCAGATTGAGATGGAAGCCAGACGGATTCGCATGCGCTAGTGTTCTTACTTCTTGCGGTTCCATTGAGGCACTAAAATATGGGAGACAGGTCCATGCTTTCACTATCAAGGTCAATCTCGGGTATGACGATTTTGTCAAAAATAGTTTGATTGATATGTATGCAAAATGCAATTCTCTGACTGATGCAAGAAGAGTTTTTAATGGTATGAGTGATCCCAGTGTGATTTCGTTCAACGCAATGATTGAAGGATATTCAAGACAGGAGAAATTGTGTGAAGCAATGGATCTTTTCCGTGCTATGAGGCTTAGATTGCCCCAGCCAAGTCTCTTGACTTTCATTAGTGTTCTTGGTGTATCAGCTGCTTTATTTTCCTTGAAATTGAGCCAGCAAATTCATAGTCTCATAAACAAATGTGGATTCTCTTTGGACATCTTTGCTTCCAGTGCTCTGGTAGATGTTTATTCCAAGTGCTTTTGTGTTAGGGATGCTAGACTGGTGTTTGAGGAGATGAATGAGAAAGATATTGTAGTTTGGAATGCAATGTTCTTTGGATACGTCCAACAGTTAGAAAGTGAAGAGGCTTTAAAACTTTACTCGGATTTACAGTTATCAGGACAAAGACCTGATGATTTTACTTTTGCTGTGCTACTTACTGCATCCAGTAACTTAGCAAGTCTTCAGCATGGCCAACAGTTCCATAACCAGCTAATTAAGATGGGTCTTGATTATGACCCTTTCATCACCAGCTCCCTTGTGGATATGTATGCGAAGTGTGGACGCCTTGCGGAAGCTTGTAAAGCTTTTACTTCCACAAGTTGGAGAGATGTTGTCTGTTGGAATTCCATGATATCAACCTATGCACAGCATGGAGAAGCGGAGAAAGCTCTACAGATGTTTGAAAGAATGAGAAAGGAGGGAATAAACCCTGATTTTGTCACATTTGTTGGTGTTCTATCAGCATGTAGTCATGCAGGGCTTGTCGAAGATGGACTTCGTCATTTTGAATCGATACCCTACTTTGGAATCGAACCAGGGACTGATCATTATGCTTGCATAGTTTCTCTACTGGGCCGAGCTGGGAAACTACTTGAAGCTAAGGAGTTCATAGAGAAAATGCCAATAAAACCAGCAGCATTGGTATGGAGGAGCTTGCTAAGTGCGTGTAGAGTTGCAGGTGACATAGAATTAGGCAAGTACGCTGCAGAAATGGCACTTTCGAGTGATCCAGTAGATAGTGGATCATATATTCTACTTTCAAACATTTTTGCATCCAAAGGTATGTGGGCAGATGTGAAGAGAGTCAGACAGAGAATGGACTCCATTGGGGTGGTCAAAGAAGCAGGGCAGAGTTGGATTGAATTGAACAATGAAGTCCATGCCTTTGTTGCAAGAGACACAGGTCATCGTGAGTCCGATACGATTTTCACAGTTTTGGACTATTTGGTGCAGGAGATGAAAGGAGACAGTAAAATATTTTTGATAGATGACTAAGAAGAAACATGGTGTTGCCACACTATACAACAGCAAAACAATCTGACGTTACATCATTTGAGGTGATGTTAAGCTCGCAGAGACACCTTTTCGGCTTTAGAATTCGTTCATGTCTAATTAATGTTTCGAAATTTATTAAAGGAAATATAGGATAATCAGGCTCGTAAACTTCTTCCAACTACATTAGTTATACTTTCAAAGAAAAGGAGAAAAAACAACAACAATATCATCATCATCAATTCATTGTAATATTGCCCTTAAAAATGGGGGAAAAAAGGAGAGAAATAAAGAAATAAAACACAACAACATTATCTTTGGCGTCTTCAATGCAATGTTTAATTATGCCCCCAGGGCATTAGTTCAAGTGGCAAGGAGGGTGCATGAGAAGTCTAACTAAGATAGACGTCACTATGGATGAGTAATGGACGCCTGTTTATAAGAGGGCCCAATAGAGTTTCGAATCTTAGAATTCTACTTTAAGGAGTTTATAAGTATGGTCCTGGTACTCATTGATATTTAAAAATCAATTTAGTTTTTGGTTTCTAGAAATGTAACCAAAATATTTATAAAAATGTCACTAAATATTATAAGAAAAAATAATTATTTTGGGATTATCGTATTTTTTATATTATTTTGTAAAAAGTAGTGCTAGGTTTACTTTTCACTGGTGAAAAAGTTTATAAATATCTATTTTCAAAACCATATTTCCATAAGTATTTTTTTTTATTTTTATTTCATAAATACTCGTTTTTGGAGAAATATGGACACCACTGTTTTACACATAAAATATATACCACAGTATATATTTTATGCATTGAATGTATACAGTGATCTACATTTTATAAATAAAAATTACACTGAAAACTAGCACACATTTTAAAATGTATACTATAGGTCAAATTTATAATGAAAAATATAAACCATGGTAAACATTTATATTGTAAATATATACCATTCATATTTTACACATGAACCTTATGGATCGAATTTATATTCTAAATGTCACTCATATTTTACATATGAAATATGAATAATAAAAACGGATATTTTTGAAAGAAAAATTAAAAACAGATTTTATGAAAATAAGTTTTAAAAACGGGTACTAGGCGTTAATTTCTCTTTCCCTGACCACTGAACCACTGGACCATGGCTTGGAAACGCACTGGGCCAATGGCCCATTATACAAACCTCTCCCCGCATTACAATGTGCAAACATAACGCCACCATTGCTTCTGGTACCCACCTTCTTCTTCTTCTTCTTCTTCTTCTTCTTCCTAAACCGCAGTAAGAACATTGTCGTGTACAATCGTCCTGTAGCTTTAGATTACGAACAGTCCGTACGCAAAACTGACCCGATACTTCCTATTTCCCGAGCTTGCTCTACCTTCAATCTTCAACAATGGCGACCGTGATGCAGAAGATTAAGGATATTGAAGATGAGGTCTGTGTTCTTTTATCACTTTATTCGAACTATGGAGCCAGAGTCAATACAAGGAATGATAACAAATTTAAATTTTGTACTCCATTAGCAAACTACACAGATACTCGAACTCACATGTGTATATTTATGTATGTTTAGGGTTTTAAGTACTGGTTTAACTTTTTTTTAATTTTCTTTTTTCCTCTTTGATAAAAAAATATATATATAATGATAAATTTTTTGCTTTTGTTCTTGAATCTGGATGATGTGAGTATCTATTCAGTTCAGGTTTTTAGGTCCTGAATCTTAACAAAAATTTTGGAAAACAAATAGCTGGGCTTGGTTTTATGCCGAATCCTATGCGTTTCTGATTTTTTTTTTTTATCCCCTTGAAGAATGATTGACTGAGATAAATAAAGGTGGAATATTTATGTTGGTTCATGCGGTTATTGCTCACTGGGTCTCTCGTCATATGATACGTACTCATGTTTGTTATGATAACCAAATGAAACGATAAGAAAAATGCATATGATTCTAACTTCTCTTATGTTGAATTTCAAGAAAATTTTATGCTTAATATCAGCTGGGTGCAACTGAGAGATTCTGATAGTTCAATTCCACATAATGTTTGTTTCCCTTGTTTATGCAGATGGCTAGGACTCAAAAGAACAAGGCAACTGCCCATCACTTGGGCTTGCTCAAGGTAAATTTTTTTTGTTCTTCTTTTTTGTCTTTTGGTTTTTTGGAGAGGCAACGCGGAAATTTTACTTTTAAATTTATTTCATTTTAGTAAATATTCTAACAATGCATAGAATGGAAATCAGAATATTAGAGTCTGTCACATTTGTGTTAACCAAATATTAGAATTTATTTCATTTGGTTGTAGTGCTTTGTCCTAACTGAACTGAGCTGTTTGTAATGTTGCCCAATATTTGCTAGGCTAAACTTGCAAAGTTAAGGAGAGAGCTCCTCACACCATCTTCTAAAGGGGGTGGTGGTGCTGGTGAAGGTTTTGACGTGACTAAAAGCGGAGATGCAAGAGTTGGTCTGGTGGGTTTCCCGTCAGTTGGGAAGTCAACTCTGTTGAATAAATTAACAGGGACCTTTTCAGAGGTATGAAACTGTCTTCTCTTGATTCACTTTCTGTGCAATTTGAATTATGTGTTGTGAGTATGCTCTTTTAACATGAAATACCTGATATTTTAATCTGGAATGTAGATCATGTACTATTTTGGTAGGAGCTAACATGTACATATATGTAATATGTGAAACTAAACTTTTATAAGGAAGAGTTTCTTCTAAAACTTCAATTGTATCGTTTTTTAGATAGGAAAATGAAAATTTAATCACGAGTACAATAATACACAGAGGCATATTACGTTGACAGGGGATTCTTTGCTGCAGCTGCTGAATAACATAATATAGGCTATAGTAAATGCTCAATTAGTATTTTAAGAAGTTTATCTGTTTTTAATAAAAAATATGTCTTTATAGTCTTGAACAATTTTGGTGATGATGTTCAGGTTCCGTTTATTATAGCAAGCATTTCGGGTTTAGATATGTTCAAATTATAAAAACTAATCCCCATGTGAGCCCTCCCTCTCTCCTCCTTTCCTTCTCTCTCTCCTTCCTTGCAATGGATACCTTGAAAGACAATAATATTCAATTATTGCCAAGTTTATCGAGGAAACATGAAACCTTGGGAGGAGCCTGCCGTAGCTAAGTTTGTGTTTGTAAAGTATGTACCATAACCACAGATCACAGCAGAAATGCCAAGATAGGGAAGATGATTAGTTTCAGAATTTGGTTCTTATGTTTACAAATAAATTACATCATTACACGAATTAAATAATTCCAAAGGCAATTGTGGTTTTGAAAACGCAGAGAGAGAGAGAGAGAGAGAGAGAGAGAGAATTTGGTTCTTATGGTTACAAATAAATTACATCATTACACGAATTAAATAATTCCAAGGCAATTGTGGTTTTGAAACGCTCAGAGAGAGAGAGAGAGAGAGAGAGATACTACTTCTGTTAAAAGTATTTCTCAACTTCTTGATTATTTTACCATGCCTTCTTTGTAATTTTAGAAATTGTTTGCTGATTGAAATCTAGTAACTATTCTTACTGAATTTAGTGTTATTACCTTATTCTATTTTGTCTTCATGTGTGTTCCATCTTCCATGTATCTTCCAATTCTCAGAGAGAGAGAGAGAGCTACTACTTCTGTTAAAAGTATTTCCCAACTTGTTGATTATTTTACCATGCCTTCTTTTTAATTTTAGAAACTGTTTGCTGATTGAAATCTAGTAACGATTATTACTGAATTTAGTGTTACTACCTTATTCCATTTTGTCTTCGTGTGTGTTCCATCTTCCATGTATCTTCCAATTCTCAGAGAGAGAGAGAGAGCTACTACTTCTGTTAAAAGTATTTCCCAACTTGTTGATTATTTTACCATGCCTTCTTTTTAATTTTAGAAACTGTTTGCTGATTGGAATCTAGTAACGATTATTACTGAATTTAGTGTTACTACCTTATTCCATTTTGTCTTCGTGCGTGTTCCATCTTCCGTGTATCTTCCAATTCTCACGTTATTTGTATGTTCACAGGTTGCTTCCTATGAATTTACTACCTTAACTTGCATCCCAGGTGTGATTGGATACCGAGGAGCAAAAATTCAGGTACAAATGGTGTCTTTGCATTATTATTCTCTCATCTAGTTTATAGGGTTCTTTAGCTGTTCTGATTTTTCTTTTGCCTTGGAAATTTTAGCTATTGTCATCAAATTCACGTTCTAGAATCTGAAATTAATTGTGTATTGTATATTAAAACTGCATAGTCAAAAAGATTTCCAGAAACTTTCTGATATGAGGTGATTTATTGAAGGTGCTTTTGTGGATTTTCTGGTATTGGACAGACCCTTTTTGTTTCTTTCTAATTCTTTGTTCCTTTTTATAATCTTTTGTTATTTAATTCGTGTTTTAATCGGCAGCTATTGGATCTTCCGGGAATTATTGAGGGTGCAAAGGATGGGAAGGGTAGAGGAAGGCAGGTAAACATGACATATATTTATCCTCCTGACATTGTTGCCTACTTGCAGTTTGAGACTTGTTTCACAGCATTAACTATTTTTCATTTCTTTCTTTCTCTCTCTCTCTCTTTTTTTCTTTGTAAACGGCCATTAATATTATGACATCGAAGGCTTAATTTATTGGATTTTTATCTGTTTTCATTCATTTGGTCCTGATGGTGAGCGATTGAGAGATGACACTTTATCCATTATCCATATCACTTTTTATACTATGAATTGCTCTGAGGCTCTAAACAACGAGCCTTGTAATATTTTTGTAAAATGTTGTAGAGTTTAAACTTGGGGGTCATAATCATGGAAACTATTAAAAAGTATTAGACATAAGAATTATTTAAAATAAATAGTCAGGGTCAGGAATCCTGATAGGACCTTTGTGATACAGATAGATCACGTGAACAACTTTAACATTAGAGAACATTGGTGGTCCAATGTAACTTTATTGAAATTTTTTCATTATCTAATCTTAAATTTGCTAGTTGTTGAAGTTGAACTGTAGAAACAAGGTTATGATTACGGGGCATGTTTGACTTGTTGCTATAGTGTAAAATAATTATCATAAAATCCAATTAGAGAATTAGTTTTGAACTCATCGAAAATTCTCTTTCATTCATAAATGTCTTTTTTATGTAATTGGGTTTTGGAATCATGATATTAGACATATGCAAATACACTCGGCATATGACGTTGCCCAGAAGACCTATTTAAAGAATTTGACGCACATACCAGATGGGATCTTTAAGGATTGACTTGTCTCTTGAGAAGGTTTATTTATGTAAGCATATATGTTTAGAAAGTGCATCATTAATTTTTAACACGAAAAAACATGATAAGCACTTTTTTTTATATTCCCTACCTATGTTTGGTTATGGATGAATGAATTCAACAACTTTTGACACTTACCACCAGTGGCCTTTTGACATTATCAGACTTTGCCTGTGTTTCTTTTCAAATAACTTGTGTACTCGATGAAAACTTTTTCCTTGCAAAGATCTTATTGATTTTCTAAATTTGGCTTCAGTATATTTTCAGTTTTGTAATTTTTAAACAATTGTAAGCAAAAATCTTCATGATATTCAGCACACTATCATTTTTTTCAACTTTGGTCAATGTATATATAAGTTTTATGGCAGAGAATTTTGATACTGTATTTTTGAAGATGTTTCTGGTGCACATACGTGTGTGCTCGCGCGTGCGTGTTTGTGTGTGCGCATGTGCGTGTGTGTGTCTGTAATTTTGATACCTCATTTTGTTAAGATGTTTCTGGTGCATACCTTATCAAGCCAGCTTATTAATCTGTCATATCATGTCAATTCCAGGTGATAAGCACTGCTAGGACTTGTAATTGCATTTTAATCGTTCTTGATGCAATAAAGCCAATAACTCATAAACGTCTGATAGAGAAAGAGCTTGAGGGATTTGGCATAAGGTATGAATTATGTGGTTAGAACTTCTTTCCTCTGTACTATTTACCTTTCTGGTCATTCTTCATACAAAGGGAAATGATATGAACAAGAATAGCATGGGATTCTTGGGTATTAATGTCTTGCGAATTGAACTTTAACCAATCTCATTGAAGATTGTATCTGTAATTTTGGCAAAACAATTTATGGCTTGGTTATGTAATGACCCAAAAGTTTTGGTTTGAGTGCTTGGCATTAAAGTTGATAATTGTGTCAAAAGAAATTTATTATTTTATATGTGGGCGGAAATTGCTTCTTGAGCAGTTCTATCAGTGTAAAAACCATGCCGTCTAGTTGCTTATTGGATCCTTTGTCAATTTTCAATATTTTCTGCTCAAATGGTCTTATTTTCTGAGAACAGGTTGAACAAAGAACCACCTAATCTGACGTTCAGGAAGAAAGACAAGGGTGGGATTAATTTTACCTCCACAGTTGCCAACACACTTCTAGACCTGGATACCGTGAAGGCAATATGTAGTGAATATCGGATTCACAATGCTGATATTACTCTTAGGTACGATGCAACTGCTGATGATCTCATAGATGTAATTGAGGGTAGTAGGATATACATGCCTTGCATCTATGTTGTGAACAAGATTGATCAGATTACCCTTGAAGAGTTGGAGATTTTGGATAAACTTCCACACTATTGTCCAATCAGGTATTTATTTCTCTCCGAACTGTTATTCTCTCTATGAATTTAGTAGAAACTAATTGTTGCAGAGGCTGGATAAAAACATAAGCATATCTGGTTTTCTTTTTTATTTTTCTTTTCTGTTCAAGATCTGAGTTTGATTTGATGCATTGATTAAACCTGGTATTATCTGTTGAATACTCCATTAGCTTGAAATGAAAGTTATAAGAAACCTGCTTATACGACGATTCACCTACTCTTAAGAAATTACATTACATTTTCTGTACTTGACAGTTCTGTTATGCATCAATATCTGAAAATTTATTGTTCTTCTACTGCATTTATTTTAAATGTATTTTAAAATAGGATAACTAGCAACATCTACTTGAGTGAAAATTTTAACTTGTATGTTTCAACATTATGCCTGCTTGTTACCTCCTACCAGGCATAATGATCAAACATACAAGCCTGGTTGAGTTATTATGACAGTTCTGGACAATATTTGATATCATATAGCTTGTGACCCTTGGGCCATTTTAACTTGCGGTTGGATTGAATTGCACCATCTTTTTGCTCATCTATTTATTCTGGTAGACATTTAGGACTTTCTATGATTCTATCTTAGTAGTTTATTTAAGCTGACCATGATTATTCTGCAGCGCTCACTTGGAGTGGAACCTTGATGGTTTGCTTGAGAAAATATGGGAGTATCTTAATTTAACTCGTATTTACACAAAACCTAAAGGGATGAATCCAGACTACGAAGACCCTGTAATTCTATCATCCAGGAAAAGGACAGTTGAGGATTTCTGTGAGCGCATTCACAAGGACATGCTTAAGCAATTTAAATAGTAAGTACCTCACTCATATTTTTAATGCTATGTTTACATTTTATTTTCGATTGTTATATTGAACATCTGATGGCTGAAAAGGATTCCAATCAGTGCATTGTTAGGGTCATCAAGTAGGGATCTATCTTTTCTGTATGGATGGAAATAACTGTGCTATGATACGGCTGCGTTTGGATTGACTGAACACATGCCAGTTATCATGCTAATCCTGAATTATGCTTTTTGACATTTGCACTGGTTGTCCAAAAGATTTAATCCTGCTTTAGTTTGTTTACTTAGTTTGAAAGCTTCTTTCTTATGTTCCCTTTTTTTGAGTCTCAGTACTTGTAGCAATTTTCTCACATTTAACTGGTCCTTCCCCATTTTCACAAGTTTCAAGGCATTGTCTTTGATTTTGGACTTTCAGTTTTGCAGCCTATTCTCTTTTGATATGTTTATCCATTTCTTCCATTTAATGTTACACGGTTTTGAAAGTGACTCCGACCGATTTTTGCAGTGCCCTGGTTTGGGGATCTAGTGCGAAACACAAGCCTCAGAGAGTTGGCAAGGTTTGTAATATCCTCATTCTCTTTATGTTATTTTCCTCTCCCAACGATTGTTCTGTGATTTATCAATCTATGCTTTCATGTAATGTACTGTTGTCATGGATCAATCTATATTTTCATCTGTGAAACGAAATCATGTATGTGTCGCTTTTGAAATGGCAGGAGCATGAGCTGGAAGATGAAGATGTTGTCCAAATTATCAAAAAGGTGTGAAATTGTCGACATCAAATGACCTGGATAACTGTTTCACATTCATGCTTGGAAACCAGTTTTGCAGAGGTTTCGTGCCTCCTTAGCTATCTCAGAGCATATTTTACGTTATTTCTCGTGTTTTTCTAGTTTTAGTACAAATTGGAGACAGCTTGATTTGTAAATTTATTTGTTCTATTGTCAAGCAATTTTGTGGAGAGTTTCACTTTTTGCCTGTATTTTATGTAATGACAATTAAAGAGATTCTACCAACTACATGGTGGAAGTTTGGAAATAAAAGTCGAACAATATTAGGTGATTCAAAATTTAGATGTTTAAAAGTGGTGGCTCTTATCAATTTTCAGATCGTTGCTAGTCATTTAAGAACGAGGTTGATTTATTACTAACGACTAGTGTAACAGCATATATTCGTCATTGGATTATAGATTTAATGGTAAAATATCAGCTTATTAATACCCATTTGTTTATTAAGCGACTTTTAAACCTCTCCAATCGTCCAAATATCACGTGCGTTGATGCACAAGTAGTTTTAACTTTTAACCAGTAAAATATAGCCAAAATGTAAATGCTGAATGAATAGACATCAAGCAGTATTGTATTTAAATATGCTTTAGTCGTCAGTCTTACCGTAGTAGTACATAATTTTTTTTAGCAACCGAATAACCGAGCTTATAAAATACTATTGATTTTCAATGGTTGAATTGCAACTCTTTTACCAAAATGTAGGGGTACATCTCCGTGAAAAAGAGACTCGATCCTGTTAAACGGTTTGACTCTCGAACTTTTTTCTTTTTTTTTTAATTTTTATTTTTCAACTGGATGTTTAACTCAACTTTTAGGATAAATAATTCAACTAGTCCTTAAATTACAAGGATAGTGTTTGGTTCTTAAAGTATAAATTTTGTTATTGGGTGGATCTATTGCCACACCTTAGTTTACTCTTCCCACACCTTTACTAAAACCACCTTTAATTGAAAATTTAAAATTGAATTTGTGCTTATTGCACCCCCTAATTCTTCCAAAATAACTCCTACAATCAAAATCTATTTTCCTTTTTGAACACATCTTCTTCTTCTCCTCTATCGACCTAGAAACACCTATATTTTTTCAATAATTCTTTTCTTTCCCTCTTTTTTCCTCCCACGATATGTTGTTAGGGATTTAATTAATTCATCTGTCTTCATATTTCTTTCAATATACACCATTCTTTGGTAATTAGACTTAACATTGATTATAAACATTTGGTTTGTACCCACTATAAATCGATTGAAATGCAGGATAAAAAAATCAAGAATAATTCAAAGTAAAATATAAATAAACCCACTAACTTACCTTCATAGTTATCTAAATCTAAATCAGTTCAATATATATATATATATATATAACTTGAAATAGAAAAGATTGATATACTCAATATTTGTGATTGTGAGAATTGTTTAAATATAGTGTGAAGAGATTAATACAATTTGTTTAGCTATTTAAAGATTTATTTTTTAAAAAAAAAAATCAAAGGCTGAAGTGTGGATAAGATATTTTTTCAGGTTTTGTACTCAGAAGTAATTTTAGTTAGGGTTATTTTTGTGATTAAAAAATTTATTAAAATTAGGTGTATAGAGAGCAGGCAAAGGGGTGGCAACAGAACCACCCTTTGTCATTTTGGTCCCTAAACTAATTTTTTAAAAAAAAAAAGTTTTATTTTTGTCCTTTTGGTTTATATAACGAGTACATAATATATCTGTACTCTTCTGTTGTACTTATTTCATTATGCAGAACCATTGCCCAATACTAGAAAGGTATTAAAATATGTATTAAAAAATATATAAAAATGATTAGTTAAATAAAAGTAGCTGCACATTAGACAAGAGTGAGTTTTAGAAATGTCTGAAATGTAATATTTCGTAGAAAACCATTTTACAAAAGGGAAAATGCCTCTTATATGCACTTATGGTTAAGAAACAGATAGAATGTATAACAAAAACGACTAAAGGGAAACATTTTTTTAGCTTAAAAACCAATATGACAATGTTAAGTATTTGCTTTTAAAAGCAAAGTAAGACTTTTCATATAACTCAGGACCAATAAAATCATTTATCCTAACTTAAATAACACCCACATTAAATATTTCCATGTTTTTCATAAATCTTAAGAACATACTAATTCAAAATATTAACTTCTAAGATAAGCTTCTTTACGTTGTAACATTTAAAGGGTACTAAAAAGTCTGTCTTTTTTTTATCAAATTTCTCGATAAAGTTGAGTAGTCCTAGCATCAAAGAAAAGAGGAAACACTTCTGTACTCCAAATTAAATAAAAAAAGGCCCGAGTAGTAGTACCATTGGCAACTACCAACTCAGCTACTGTCTCTCTCTGAAATCATCGCAACATCTTATATTCACTAATTTCTGCTCAAAGTTCCGAGCACTTTACATGCCTAATATTAATATTATGCTATAGAACGCTATACAGCGTCATGAAGCACAAACCAAAAGGTCCCAAAGCAAACTCGATACTTGAGGAATCCATTAATACATTATCAAATCTATCTTTTAACTCATTAAAAGACATAGAAATTGAGGGTAAAATTACAGATAGGAGTGAAAAAGTGAAGGAAAAAAGAAAACAAAAAATAGACATAACATACAATCAACCAAAAAGAAAAAAGAAAAAAAAAGGTTATCTTTCACTGCTTCACGTTTGCTTCTTGTATTTTAAGCTTTCACACAACAATTGAAGTAGCTGAAAAAACTCCGCCTCGTCTGTTTGGGGAAAAAAGGAAAAGGAAAATAAATAAATATGTGGACCATATTAATCGAAACTTTACGCATAAATATTATGTGTACCAACTGGCAACTACGAATGGATAGTTCAAACACCGAACGTAAAAACCATATCAACTACCATGGAAAAACAAAAAATCACTTCATATGTGAGAGTGAATTTCTTTCCAAATAGAAATATACTAAATGGGACTGGTGCTGCTTAACATTATTTAATAGAATTAATGTGAAACCTGCCATAAAATTTGCATGTGAGCCTTGCATTTCTATCAGAACTATAGATAGCCTTACACCTATCAAAAGGATGTAACAAAAAAGTAAAGTTAGATCTTTATTTCTGACAACCTATGAGTCACGTATTAGTAGATCGAACATTGATTAATGAGCAACAAGATTGATACTTCTGTCCAATATTGAATGTAATATATGTAAAAGATTGAAATGATGCCGTACAGATCTTTTCCAACTAGAGAACGAAGCCAGCTTGAATTTAACTATTGACCCAAATAATAAATGGCCTAAAATAGCTGGTGCATGTGCACCACATAGAAATGCGTGCAACCCAAGTATAATCACTATATCTATGATTATTCCTAATCGCCATTTAATTCCAATACTATTATTCCTAATTGTTATTTAATTACAATCCTTCTGTTTCAAATATTTTATTGCATTTCTCAAGCACACAGAGGAGAGAATATCCATTCTTGATTTGTCCTCATAGCATTATTGACATATATCATGTGGCCTAAAACATCTTATGCAACATGTGTGACCACTTGGACTAGCGTGTGGCTAAGGCAATATATATAACTACCAACATCCTTTCTTGTTTCAACTTCACAGTTAAACATTTCAGCAAGGTACACATGTCCCAGAAGGACTTGGACACGTTCCTTGTGATCATTTTTATGCAAAATTTCTATTTATTTTAGGGGAAAAAGACAGCGGACATCCTCACTTGCAGGACCTTTTCTCACAGTGAAAACAGCTCAACGATTCCCACCCAAAAAGAATGATATTAGCAACTAGCAAGTAACTCAGACACTCATAGGTCCTTCTCCGAATATATGGAAATTGTTAAACTTTGACGATGTCAAGGCTATTGTAAATAATTGAAAACGTGCACATCAATCAGCACAAAAACTTATTTGTCATAAATAAACAAAAAATAAATACAAACGAGAAAACAGAACAAGAGGTATTAAACATATTTGGCCATTGCACCGAATGTATAGTATAATATGGTTAGACCCCAAGTAATAAAATAGTTTCCTATGTCTTAGCACAAAAAAAGAAACACGGATCATTAAACCAGCTAATAGGTAATAATCTACTAGGCTAGTGCCGCAACCTAGATGATTGAGATTCTATTAAGAAGTATCTAATCACTAATGATTCTTCTCCTAATTTTTTACTTTTTATTTAATTCCTTTAACCTTCTCTCTCTGCCAAGCTATATCCCCCACCCACTCAGCAAGAATATGACCCACATAATTTAAGAAATGGTCTCGCCACCACCACCCTACCACATGCATGCCACCAAGATCCATCATAGTTATCGTTTCGTAATACCAAAAGCAACTACCACTTTATATTAATATTCAATCCATTAATTAATATATCCATATAAAAGTACCAAAAGTAACAGCACAAAGCAATGCATGCATATATTAGGACATGGAATCTTACAGATGGAGAGTGACTATTCTCATGGTAATGAGGGTGGTGGTGATCACTGTGAGAAGTGTTCGTACTGGCCGGGGTTGGGGTAATGAGCTCTTCCTCATTTCCAAGACTTGCTCTGGACACATCCCTCTTGTTTTGCTTCCTCATTTCTCTGATTTTGGAGAAATCAAGAGAGTAGTCTGGTACTTGACCCTTCTGGTCCCAGTCCCCAAATTGGGGCACTGATAGCCACGGGGCGTTCTTCTGCATTGAACGCACAATTCTTTTAAGGTAAGTATCTAGTAAATCACAAGTAATCAAAATTCTTCCAGTACATTGGAAACTATGAACAATTACAATCAAAATAATATTATCTATTCCTCTTTTAATGAGCTTTTAAAAGTAATGAATACATTGGTCCCCTAAAATTCTAAATATCTTATCGAGAACCTACTACAAAGTCCAAAGAAGAAAAAACAAATTCTTTTAAGATAAAGTCGGTTTTCAATTTTCTGGTCAGAATGCATTATGTGCCTGTGTTGACCTTGTAACAAAGGCTATTCAATTCGAACACAAATAGTTGACTATTAAACAGTTCCTTTAAGAAAAATAAAAAAGTAGCAGATAACTAATTATTCCGGTTTATAAAATTACATATGGTTTAACAATTCAATGCACTAAAATACACCGGAAGAGGTAAAAGAAAGATTAATAAAAGTAAAATTCGGAGTCAACCGCTCGCTCAAATTCATACGGCTACTTTCCCGTTAAGAAGCGGAAGCAGCCGCCCATTTTGTCTATCTTACTCTCTATCTACTCAATTATATATTTCGTCAAATCAAATCACCAAGTTAAACTGCCACCTAATCCACGAGTGACCCTTTTGGCAAACTGAGAAAGAAAAAGTAATCAAGGCTCCAGTAGTCTGTCTAGTTCATGAAGCGAACGGAGTAATGAGCTTTAATTTCATGCAATTTTCTACAAAGGCTGCTTTTACTGTTATTTTCTCTGCTTTTGAAAAGTGGCCTCGTTATATTTGAATGGTCCATGTAATTTAATTATTACCCACCTTGTATAAAGATCAAAAAGGAGAAAATGAGACAGCTTTGACTGTTTCTCACCTCAGAAACAATTGAATGATTATTTCTCTGACTAAAAATTAAAAAAAGCAAAGGAATCCTATTTTCCTCAGACCAAATGATAAAGAGAAAGCAAAATTGACGAGTAATATGTAGGAGATGGTAAATAGATCTCAAAAACACTTTTGATTTAGGCCCATCAGTAAATTAAGTAAATTTTTTAAGCAAAACATGAAACCCATGTGTTAATCAAACCATATATATATATATGGTAAATCTTTAATTAACTCAAAATCAGATAAAATTAAAACCCAAAATAAAAAGTTTAAAATATAGAATTTCATGCTCCATCTTTTTTTTCTTTTTGATTTTTTTTTTATTGGTAATTTGAAGCTTGGTTGGAATATCCGGACAATATATCATAATACATTAGGAAAGATTGAAAAAAGGACATTCTATATGGAATCTTGTGTAATGAACTGGACCAACCATTAACCAGTTTAACCAAAACACTCAATCGCACTCCACGAAACCAACTCCAATCTCTATTATATAGTCAACGCGATCATCAACGAATCACTACTTATTCACTCAACCAAACCAACCCAAAAAAAAAAAAACCCACTAACACAAAGAAATACATATATACATATATAAAGCTAACTATACATACATATATATATAACGCTAGGATGAAACAGAGAGAGAAAGACGAACTGACGAACCTCCTTACGATCTTCCATTAGAGACAGATAGATAGATATATGCGCGAGAGCTTGTTTTTCAAATTCTTCAAAGAAAAAAAGAAACATTTGTCAAGCAAACCAAACCAAACAGATTGATGGAGAGAGAGAGAGAGAGAGAGAGAGGTTTGTGTGTGTGTGTGTGTGGTGTGGGTGGAACTTACAGACAGGAGAGCAGAGCAGATGACAGCGACGACAACAGGGGTTCGGATTCTCGTCTACCTTAGCTAATAATAAGCTTTATATTATACATCATTTCAGGTCAGTTATTCATTTGCCAATTTATACACATACATGGCTTTATTGCGTTTTACACAAATGGGTCTCTTCTTTTTGAATATTACGGGAGATGCCACTCCCTGCTCCTTTATGAAGTGAATGGAATGAAATGAAAGGAAATGAATTGACGCGCTTTTTTATTTCTTTCTTTTCTTTGAGTAATTTTTTTAATTATATATCATATTTAATGTCTCTGACTCTGACCTTTTGCGCCATTTCGGTGCCGTGTTGGTGTTACTCTGCTTTTACCCGTTTTGCTGAGCTGTCTTCTTTTCTAGCTAACAGCCAAACAATATCTGACACTCGAGGTATCTTTAGCTGACACAATATCCCCTACGACGTCGTATTCTTTTCTTAGCTACAAATGCAAAATTGCAAAATATCACAAAATTAATAGGGAAAAATATTTACATTTTTTCACCCGGACCTGTAGGTTTAGTATCAATTTACTTCATGAACTTAAAAATATATTAATTTGCTATCCCAAATTATGTTTTTTTTTTTTTAAATTCGGTTTTGGTATTAAATTTTCAAATGTCTGTTTGAATATTGTATTTGTTGGTTAAGTTTTAGCCTCTGAATTATGTTTTTCTTTTTAAATCTCAATTTTAATTTTGTATTATTCAGTTTTTAATCCGTGAGCTAAATAGTTTGGGGTAGCATATTGATTCATTTCGAAGTTTATGAGCCAAATAAAAATTGAGTTCGACTTCATAGCTCGAGAGCCAAGGTGAAGTGAATCATAATATATATATACATATAAAGAAAAAGTTTGAAAAATAATTGGTTTTAATCTTTTATGATTGTGAAGTTTTCCCTTAAAAAAATGATGGTGAAATTTTATTATAAGCAAAAAAAATATTGCTATTGATATAGTAGGCATTTCTCTTACTTTAATTAGATTTCGTAAAATTTATCAAATTTGTACATTCTATACCGCATTATTTTTTTTTATAAAAGCAACGTTATGAGGCACCAATAATGCCCAGCGCTATAATTATTGCTGGATAATTCTAATTAATAAATTGAGTCTCACATGAGCTTTACTTAAAATATAACTATAATATCAGTAACAGACTGACACATCGTGTGGTATTGAGTACTATATGATACTATTCAATAATAAACTGATATATCACATGGCGTTGTGTACCATATGATACTATTAGATAATAATAAATATAACATTACTACTATATAATCACACTAGTACTGTTCCTATCTTAGAATAATCTTTAGCATGATAATGACTAATAGTTTTTTTTTTCTCCTAGTGTGACTTATTGTTTAATAATACGGTTATATCGTTTTCTAGCTAGAATTTTAATTATTATTTTCTGAAAACACATATAGGATTGTCATTACCACGTCACGAAGTAAAATGGAGAAATATATAATTATTTCTTTGAGATAAAATATATAATTATTTTTCAACTTTAGTGTTTTGAAATTTGTTAATGGTGTAAGGTGACAAACTGACAATTACTTAGGGCCTGTTTAGCATTGTTTTTTTTTTTCTGTTTTCAAAGTTGTGTTTTCAGAAATGAGAACAAAAATTATTTTATAATGTTTTCAGAAAATAATAGGTGTTTGGAAAAAGTTTTCTAGAAATATTTTTTAGAGAAAAAAATTATTGTATTATAAAAAAATATTTAGAGAGAAAAAGTCAAGAGAGATTGACTAGAGATAAATTTAAGTAAAGGAATGAGGAGAAAAAAAGTCTTAAGAGAAAAGATAATGAAAGATAATAATGAGAGAGAAAGTGATAAGAGAGAATAGGGAAATAAAACGTGTTGAGAAAGACAGAAGAAAAAAAAAATTAACGAAAACATACAAGAAAGAGAAAGTGATAAGAATGCATGGGGATAGAAAATAAAGATAAAAAAAGTTATAAAAAACAAAGTAGCATTTAAGAATGAGGAAATAAAAGGTGATAAAAAAAATGAAGAGATAGAAAATGATGAGAGAGAAAGCGATAGAATAAAATAAGGAGAGAGAAAATGATGAGAGAGAATGAGGAGAGAGAAAGTGATGAAAGAGAATGAGAATTGAGAGAATGAAGAGAGAGAAAGTAATGAGAAAGAGTGAAGAGAGAGAAAGTGACGAGAGAGAATGAGAATTGAGAGAATGAAGAGAGAGAAAGTGATGAGAGAGAAAATTATGAGAGAGAAAGTGATGAGAGAGAAAATTACGAGAAAATGTACATATGAAAGTCATATGAAATTATTTTTATTTTTTTTAGAAAAAGAAAATATTAAGAAAACACCTTGAAAACAATATTTTGTTGTTTTCTGAATTTTCTGTTTTCTTTAACTCTATTTTTAAAAATTGTTATCAGATAACAATGCCAAACACTCTTCTTTGTTCTCAGAGAACAGTTTTCTGTTTTTAAAAACAAAAAGCTATTTTTAGTTATGATACCAAACAATCCCTTACTATCCCTATCCTACTTGCGAATGTATTAAGTATTGAATTTGAGTAATATTATTATTTTTCTGACAGGACCTTTTTTAGTTTTGAGAACAGAATATTATTTGTCATATTCACTGTGTTGAGTCTTGTTTCCAATTATCTTTAAACAATTGACATGAATACTTATATGGCAAGATTATATACACCTATCATTTATGCGTGTTGGACGGTCATGTAGTCGAACAAAATAAATGTAACTAAATTAAGCTGAACCTAGCAGAGGGAGGTAAGCAATTTCTTTTTAAATGTTTTATGTTATCGAAATTTATGCGGAAACAAAAAACTAAAAAAAGACTTGAGTTTCTAATTTTTTTTATTTTTTTTAAATTAAAAATGGGGCTTAACTAATGTCTCATGACCTCCACTTATTACAAATTAAAAGAAAATAACTCACGAACTCTCGACCTAGTACCCAATTCCTACCCATCCACCCACTGAGCTGCCTAGCCCCAGTGAGCTAGAAAATTAAATAGTAAAAAAAGGTTAAACTCCCACCCTAGTACTCAAATTAAACTTGAGTTTCTGATTATATTTTAATTCAGCAAAAAAAAATGTTGAGTTTCTATTTTTATGAAATAAAATCGTTGAATTATAAAATCAAAAAATAAGTGAAATGACTAATTTGCCTTTGGTATAAAGGGTCATGCGCTATTGTACTAGACTGTTCTCGTTGTTAAGCATTTCATTTGAAACGAAAACCATGTTGTTCTATATATATATATATATATATATATATATGAGGAATGCTAGCAATACTCTTTTTTACACTCTCTTAATCTCACTGCTTGATACGTGGATTCTATTATTATTTGTTGCATTATTAAAATATTAAACTGGATAATGGGATCCACGTGTCAGACAGTGAGACTGGATAGTGTAAAAGAGAGTGAGAAAGAGAATACATTCAGCATTTATATATATAATATATACATATATATTTTTAAATTGGCATCTTTTAGTTGAACAAAACAAAGAATTGTTCAAAAGTATAAAACAACTAAAAAATGATTTCATTTCAATGAATTCGTTTCTTAATCTTGTTATATATTATCAAATTTGATCAAATGATTGTTTTAGTCCAATTCAGCTAGATTTCGAAACCATAAGGTTTTTAATCGATAAAACTAAAAATTCAAAGTTTTTATTGCTAGATTTTTTTTTTAATATATATAACTAGAAATCGAAGGATTTTTTTGGGTTAAAAGAAAAAATCCAAGGTTTTTTTTTTAATAATAACCCCTTTTTAAATTGAGGAATTCTCTAATTTATGTACGTAAATAAACAGATATATATATATATATATACACTACATGCCGAGTTTTTTTTTTTTCTTTGAGAAAAGTATATTGCTCAATCATAGTTCAATTAATTATAACTTAGTCAGAACTGTATTTTTTTTTAAAAAAAGGAAAAAAAAAAGAAGAAGCCAGAATTCAGAAATGCATGTTTGAGTCATCTCATGTGCTATTTGTTGTGTACGCAACAGAAAGTGTCTGCAAAAAAGATTATTTAAAAATAAAATAACATCGATGAACCATCTTTTTTCTAGTTATTATTTGGAATACATGGACCTAAAAGGGGAAATGAAAAATTCTTCTTTTTAATAATTTATTCGACTATCTCATATGCCATTTTACTTTATTTTCTCCACATAAACAACTTTTTCCTTTGGATAAATTGTTCAGAACAATTACCGCCTCTTAGTTCACCTTTTATGCAATAAGATTATTACCTAACAGTACCATTGTCATTTACCATTTTTGTTCTCTGAGCCTCTAGTTGCTTGCCCAATTATAATTACTTGACTTATTTTGTATAGTTATATTGAAATTTTCATCCACGCCAAACAAAAAAAAAAGCACATTTTAATTTTTTCTCCCAAATTATAAGCTATGTAGATTTTTGCCCCCCAAACTATTTTTTGTTGCATTTGTCCCCCTTGTATAATTTCTTTATTGTGAAATTGGTCCTTCAGTCAACTTCCATATATAATTTGACAAAAATGTTGACCTGTCAGCTCTTTTATGATATTTTTTCTATTAATTTATTATTTATAAAAATTAAATTGAATTAAGATTTTTTTAGAGGAAAAAAAGGCTTAAATTACAAATTGTTATCTCTCTCTTCCTCTCTCTTTTACCCTTGTTAAGAGATCTACAATTTAACCCAGATCATGTCCTCTTATGAGGCATGGAAACTCTCCAAGGGTGAGAAACTGAGAATTCGAGAAAGCTCCAAGCACCCAAAGTTCTCAAGCTAGTCTTGGTTATGGTAGATCCTGATTTTGGCATTTTAATCAGATTTGATTGTTTGATTGGTGTTTTAGATTCAAATCTTTGTTTCATTTGGTAGATGATGTTATCTTTGTTTAGTTTAATTTTGTTTTTGAATTTCAGTTTTCAAATTTTCCTCTTTTATGTAATATCATTTGAGTGTTGTGCTAAAAATAAATCCTAACCTTCTTTTTGCTTTTAAATTATGGAGATTCGTTTGGAATTTTGAGGAATTCAGTGAAAGAATAATATTAAACATTGCACATTATATTTCATTTTTTTAATACCACCTGATATGACATAAAATTTGTTCATTTGTCATGTCAG
Source organism: Trema orientale (assembly GCA_002914845.1). Classification (NCBI taxonomy): domain Eukaryota; kingdom Viridiplantae; phylum Streptophyta; class Magnoliopsida; order Rosales; family Cannabaceae; genus Trema; species Trema orientale. The sequence continues at coordinate 398,687 of JXTC01000144.1, read as the reverse complement.
GTTGTATTAAAAAAAAATGGTAAACTAGGTGGATTCCTAGCACTATTCTTCGGAAAAATTGATTTTCATGAACTATGACGTTTTATGTTGAGTTCTGTGGGATTTAGAGCCTGTATATTATGTGGTTAGTGATCCATCTCATAACTCATTGTTCTTGGTTGTACCATCAATTTTTTTTTAATTAAATTAAAAATGCCTCACTCAACATGATTGATTCTCTTCTTTCGTAGACTTTTCATCAAATGAAACACCTACAGAAGCGGGGAAAGAGAGAACGAGTAAGGAGATAAAGAGAGATATCCCTAAAAAAAAAAAAAAAAAAGGAGATAAAGAGAGAGAAAGATAACTTTTTATTTATTAGTTTTATTTTTATATTTTCTCTAAAATTATTTTATTTTTCAACTTTTTATTTATTAGTTTTATTTTTATATTTTCTCTAAAATTATTTTATTTTTCAATTAGTTAATAGACAAAATAATTATAAAATAATTGACATGTCAGCATTTCCATTAAATTATACACCGAACTTGACAAAAGGATTAATTTCATAACAAATGAATTATACATGGGGACGAATGTAATCAAAAAGGGTTTGGAAGGCAAAAGTCTATGTAACCCATAATTCAGGGGGAGGGGTTGGGGAATACAATTTTTCCAAAAAAAAAAAATAGAGAAACTGAAAGAGCATGTGCAAATTATTATTATAAAAAGGAAAATTTTATATAAAAAAATAAACATAATATTATGTAGCCTGTGGATGTAGGATGATATTAATGAGACTGAAAGGTGATAGAGAGGAAAAAAAAATAGGAGGGAAAAAAAGAATTGAATGGAGAGAAAATACGTAGGAAGAAAAGGACCGAGTGGAATGGTCTTATGGTAAAGATTGATTTGTATAAGGTCCTGGTCACAGGTAAAGATTGATCTGTATAAGGTCCTGGTCACAGATAGGATGGCAATATAACCCACGATTATAAGTATCTGTAGTTATCAAATCCGAACAGAGAAGGGAAAAATCGCTCAAGCGGGAAAAATGACTGGAGTGGGGAATAACCGCACCGTTAATATGCAGGTATAGTGCGGAGACGGTATTAGCATAATCCGCACCGTACCCGCCCCAATATATATAATTACGTAGAAAAATTATTATACATATAAATATTTATTTAATTTTACACTATCTATATTCTTATACCTTTGGTAAAATAATGAATTTAGAGAGTTATATGTACTTATATATTTAAATTTTAGATTTTGAAAATTATTAGTATATTGTTGTGTTTAATATTTTATTGATTATGAAAAGAATTTAGTATTTTCATCTTAATTTTTTAATATATTATTATTATCAATAGGTAATGGGTAATCACGGTTTTTCCCGTTATCCGTTGGTTAATACTTGCACCGTCCCTATATATAAAAGAATAATTAATGGGGCGGATATAGTATTATGATTGGCTTTCGGAGAAGAGTATGGTAATTGAAAAACCATCCACAATCTACCCCATTGCCATTTCTAGTCATAGGTTCGAGAGGTAGGTAATCTTCTTAGGGTTTTTAAATGTAAATGCTTATATCTTACCAGCCTAATACCCGATATAGAATGCCTACCATACCCCATGCAATATTAATCCAAATGGAAATTTCTTATGCAAGAGTAGTCTAGTATATTTAATTTCCTTACTAGTTATAAAAGCTTCTCCTCTCTCCATTTAAGGAGGAATTTTGTGGGCTTTTCTTCCTTCCTATTTTTTCTTCTCTACCTCTTTCTTTCCAACCAAATAACTTATTTACCCTTCTTCTTTTTTTTATTATTATCTCGTGCTCTTTCTTTCCTCTTCATTTTCCCTCTTATCAAACACCGCCTTTACAGGAAATGCTCTTGGAATTAGCATGGACAAAAATAAGCCATGCATATGCAAATTTGTATTTTTCCATTCATATCGACCAGTCAACTCAACCACATCCTTGATTAAACCATATGCATATGCAATTTTGGAGAAAATAGCAATACCACAATTTGCTATAGGTTGAAGAAAAAACAAATCAATAATTGAAGCTAAAGTCCTAGTTGAAAGTGGCATATGTCAAACTTGTGGCCACGGTAGAGAGCGAATTGTCCCTATCAAGTAAGCAAAGCTGCAAAGTGCAAAACAACCCAACACTAATAGCAGCTACACCCATCTAAGACTTGTCGAGAGTGAAAGTCTATGAGCTGTCGCATTTTGTAAGATTTTATTAGATAATTGAACCGTTTATCTATTCGGATATTGTATCATCTTCAGAAAATGCTACGTTAAAATTTTCCTTTCCCTGTACATCTAATTTCAAATGTTTACTACGACAGTTTATGGAAAGTGTCAACCACTTGAATTGATGAAGTGTTAATAAAGTGATATAGGAATACTCTTAAGTTTGGAAGGAGAGAAAATAGATAGAAAAGGAGATGTATACTGTTGGGAGTAAGCTCATAAAACTAATTCACTTTTATATAGAAAAACATTTTCATATTAATAAAATAATAAAATATTATTCAGTTATTATTAGTACATAATGTTGTTTGAATATGGCCCACTTAGTTGTATAAAATATATTACTGTGATTACTATGTAAATTCACAGAAGATATAAATACAGATCATTTATAGCTAATTAAATATAATTTACAGTGCAGCTAAATAAAGGGTTATTATCAAAAAAAATCTTGGGTTTTTTTTTATTTTAGTAAAAAAAAAATCTTAATTTTTTCGTTATATCAAATAAAACTTTGAATTTTTTTAATTTTATAATAAAAATGTTGAGTTTATGATTATATCAGATAAAATATTGAGATTTTTAAATCCAATCAAATTGATCCCAAAATAGTTTTTGATGTGCGCAAGAGATAAAAAAAATGGGAAGACTGTTTTGTCCGGCATAACTTGTATTCCCACAAACCAAATTTATGCTCATAAAATATTGCGTAAATTATGAGCATCTCTTGTATTCTTTAAGGGTTATTTTTATTATGCTCGGATTATTGGATTAGTCTTATTTTGATCTTTGAACTTGATAATCAGCAATTAATGTATCGTTCTACTACCCAAACTACGTATTTGTTTTAGTTTTGAACAATTTGTTTTAAAGTAAGGGCTAAAATTGAGATGAAAAAAGAAAGTATAATTCAAGCCCGTAAAATAGGAGGCCAAAGTGTATATAATATTTTTTTTTCATTTTTTGAACTAAAGAGACTAACTTTTTGATATTATGTAATTGAACATATGTTTTTTATTGATGTTTAAATTTAACAAAATTAATCAATTAATTCTTTTTAAAGAAATTAGTGGGTATTATCCTTAGCGTTATCGTGTTACATCTCAATGGGTTGTGACATTGTAATGTTTTAGGTGAAAAGACGTAAGCAAGTAACCTCTAGTAGGATCTTATTGGCCCATGGTGTCAAAAATGACAGGCTTCGAACAGAAATTGTCTCAATTGAGCTTTGGTTGAAGACTGAATTACGAGGAAAATTATTATAGTCTGATTAAAGGAGACAATTCAAACATCTTTTTAATAAATAAATTTACAGATAATCAACGAAGTCACTTATTAAATTAAATTAACTTCGACAAAGTCGGAATCACTCATTGGACGTTAGAGGTAGAACCTATCACAATCACCTAGTTACTCCACCAAGTATGCATATGACATTTTCAATAGTTCAAAAAGGATCTGAAAACATAGGAAAAGCCTAAATTCCCCATTATAAAAAGGGTGTCACCAACGAAAAGTACTGTCCTTGCGTTACTATTGAAGCATCTATAGTCTTCGTTATGAAGTAGGCTCTTTCTTAGAGTATGTATATAGTATCCGAGATTGTGGATTCAAAACTCTATCTTAGAGTGTATATATAGTACCCTAAATTGTGGATTCAAAACTATATCTTATTGGTATCAAACGGTTTGGTATTCTAGACCGGTCAATTACTAATTTTACAACTAATCTTCTGGTTAGTCTTTAGTTTTTCTTTTTTCCTTTTTTTTTCTTAATATATATCAGTAAAATTCTTTTATCACGAGTTTGGTTTGACTTTTGACACGTAACTATTAGCTAGAAATTGTATATATATGAGGCAATACTCAACACGTCTATAATTATTCTTTTGGATAAAAATTCAACAGTCTATTATTAAAAGACATATAAATCAACAAGGTATTTTTTCTATTAGAAAAAAAAAAAAAAGAAAGAAGTTCTAAATCCATCAACTATTAGACTAAGAATATTTTTTTTTACATCTCAAAAAAATCATTTATTATTTTATTTTTTCTTTGTATATTCATTATATTTTAAAAATACCATTTTTTATTTTGTGCATTACTTATTTTGTTGTACTAAAATGGAAATAACAAAGGTGTGGCCTAACCTATTATTAAATCAAGATATAATATGTTTATCTAATTTTGAATTTCTTTTTAAATTTCACGTTCTGTTCTTTTATTTCTTTTTTGTATAATTACCTCTATTATGTTATTTTTGTCTCATCTTTTTTTCTTTCTATCTATTTTATTTTTCTCTAAAGATAAATATAAAATTTTGGTCTCACTTTTTTTCCCTCTCTCTTTATATATATGAGCACTAATCTAGTAAGTATTTTTTTTTTCTTTTACCTATCTATGAGTATTGTTTTGGTCAATTAAAATTGGTTACGCACATTTTTCCATGGAAAAAATATGAGAGGGAAAAGCATTAAATAATATATATTTTTTTATTATTTTTTTAACTACTCAAATTATGATAGCCATTAGATTATGATCTTACGATTAAAAAAAAAATCTATCTATAGGTAAAAAAATACCTATTGGATTAGGAACCTATATATATATATATATATTCAAAAATACTAAGCACACACTAATTCCAAGTATGTTTCCTATTTCTAAATCATAATTTTATTTTATTTTTGTAGCATTTTTTTTAAATCTCTTTTATTCTATCTATATATATATTTAATATATTATGGTGACTCTCAATTTGTTTATAAATAATTGTATATTTTTGTCCAAAAAAAATTGCATATTCTTATGATTTGGAAGAATAGAAAAATATACTTCTTCTAAGGTTTAAGCGATTTCATACGTCTTTTTTTCTTGCATACCGCTAGCATTCTTACTATGTAATTATCAGGGTGTATTTAATTATTAGATTATTCTTTTTGGTAATTCTAATTAGGGGTAGAATTGTAACTAAATTTATGAACGTACTTAGTCTAATCTTGATTGATTTAGAACCTCCAGTTTGACTTCTTGTTTGATTTTTTGACATTTTGGTTCCTTGATTTATAAAGGCATAAGGTATAATTTGCTGCCCGAACCGATATTTGAGGTATTCGCGTCTATTTTGGATAGTATCTCAGGTATAGTTTTTCCTACATTGTCATTAGTATGATCAATAATTTGATCGATTCTTTATTATTAGGGATTATTTGTAGTTAAATATCTGTATTGAACTCATTGTAGTACTTATTTGCAGCATAAAATTTCTATTCTTTATTTTTTTGAGGGAAATAAAATTTCTATTCTGATTCGAACAAAAAAAATTATTTGACTTCATATTTCTACAGCGAAACAAGTAATATGAGACATGACTTAATAAAAAAATACTCAAGTCAAAAGAACTAATTTAAATTTTTTAAAGAAGTCAAAAGCACTAAATAACAACATTCCTTCAAATTAATTTAAAAAAAATATATGCATTATTCATTTACAACTAACGAAATTATTATACAGCGGTCAGCTGCACCACAAAGCATTAATGTATTGGACTTTTGCCTAGTGGTTATATTTCTTGGCGAAAAAAAAAATTTGCCATTTTTAATTAATGATTTTTCTATTAAATATATCAATTTGTTTTATAACTGTTGGTAATATTTATTTATTTATTTATTTTGACTTGGGGAAGTAGAGATTCAACTCAGGACTCTCTATATTAGAGAAAAAAAAGTGATAATCACTAGGCTTAATGCCTGCGACCACAGCTGTTCATAAGATTTATTCCTTGATTTTATACACCCAAAGTAATATTTATTGTAGCACAAAACCAACTGTTATATTTAGTTTAAACTCCTAAAAAGTGGTAGGCAGAGTTAGCTAGACCCTTATTTTACAAGTCCCGTAAGCCGAATGCGTAGCAGAGCAACAGAAAAGCCCAACAAGGCCCATAAGATAAGAACACTCANCTTGCATTTTGCTGCATGTGGTATCAATTCAACCCCATGTAACCACCGAGCAATCAGGCGGGGTGATTAAAGCCATTGAGTTATGAGCCAGAAGTGATGAGTTCGAGTGGTTTTCATCGTAGTGGTCGATTCTATGCAACAGGGATCCAATGTGAGACACGAGCCCATCAAATCCAGCCCGGCCACGCCATCCTCTTCCCTATGTGGCATTTTTTTCAACCGGAAAAAAAAAAAAAAAAAAACAAAATTCAACCCCGTGTACAAATAACCTGACAAAAATGTTTACCCAAATTTCAATTTTTACTATCACAAGGCCCCTTCCCAAAAAATAAATAAATAAAAAGGCTGGGCAAGGGCTTAGAGTAAGAGAAAATTTTGGTGAAAATCACCTAAATTAATTGTAACTGTTAAATATATTCATGTACCAAAAAAAAAAAAAAAGATGTGATCATGTTTTGATAAGTAGCAAGTTATGGACATTTTCTTCCTTAAAACTAAGGATGGCTCTATTGCTACTCTTATTTTCTCTCCCACTTTTTTAATTAATTAATTATTCGCAAAAATATTTTAGTGTAAATTGACATAAATGCTTTATATAGCATTAACTAATAAAAGTTTATTTCTCAGCCCTCCCCTTCAAACTTACCTTATATAGTATATTCATATGAAATTATGTCATAAATATTAATAAATCAAAATTATACACAATTTAATTTCTATAACCATATAGATGAAAAAATTAAATAAGTTATTTTTAAAAATATATATATAATTCTTATGCTAATAAGGTATTTTTTTTTAAAAAAAAAATAGTGTAACTTAATTTTTTTTTGGTTATTATTTTATATTTTGTTTTAAGGCATCTTATTTTGTGTTTATGAGAATATGAAAGGATTTAGGAAAATAAAAGGGATCCCACTTTTTATCCTACTTTTTTAATCCCACCTTATATGGTGCATGAGTTGTCATTATATAATTAATGAATATTATTAAAAATATTTGTAGTAATGATGAGGAATGAATAAGATAAATCATGAATCTATATTATTATAATTAATTAGATTATCTTAGGATTATATAATTATATTTTATTTAATTATTAGTTTTATTTAGTTTTGAGTAACTAGTTTGATATTTCTCTTTTGTCTATGTTTCTAAAATTTGTTAGTTTCCTAGTTTTGTCTAAAAGCTTATCTATAAATAAGCTTCTCTATCTTCCTTATTTTGAAAGACTTGATTAATAATATACAAACTATTCACAAATTCTCTTTTTAATATTTTTGCTCTCTCTAAAGTTCTTCCTCGTATTCTCTAAATTCTTCTATAATTCTTCCCAAATCTCTCTCTTTTTTTTCTTTATCTTTTCTTTTCTAAATTCTTACTATTATTCTACATTATTTGGTATCACAGTCTTGTTCAATTTTCTTTGACTTAATGGCTTTCTCTACCGAAATCTCCAAAAAAATTTTCTTCATGTTTTAGTCTAGTATTTTTTGTTTATTTTCGTCCCCCCCAAAAAAAGCTACTTTACTAATAAAAAAAGAGGCGAAAATTAAAAAAAAAAGAAACAAAATTATCGTTCTCTCCTAGTTCACACTCATTGCCACCACATTTGCTCACATACCTGTCCACGCTGCTCGCTGTTGTAACATGCCAGCCATCTCTACCCTTGCTTCTGCCTTCCACTGTTCCGACGACTTTCCTCAACTGTCATCTGTCACCTCCCCTACTTGTTGGAAATCTAGTTGGACTTTCTCCGACACTGTTTACAGTACTTTTTTTGTCATAGATTGGGTAATATCTCTTCCATACCTTGCTACTTTAAATGCCAATTTTGGGATGATTTTATCTATCACCGTGACTTTTCAAGACCTTAAAGACAAGTTAGCTGCTAAACTTGAGGCAACAATTAAATCAAATCTTAAGTTCAATGCAACTTACGATAAAATAAATCGTGTGTGTTGACATCATCCGCAAGTATGACCACCAGATTCTCTCTCTCCACATGTATCCTTGGTTCCCAATTCTCTACCTGTTTTTGAAAAAAGTCCAACACCACCACCTATCACTTCACTTCCCCATATTACTATTATGGTTTGTAACCCAATATTTTTCCAAAGTTCCTGTCATTGCACCATCTCTGCCACCACCCACATTATTTCATCACATTGTGCTCCTAAACTATTTCCTCATTGTGATCCTTATCCACCTCTGCCCTATGATCCTAATCCTCCTAAGCTTATTTTCTCTAGTTCAGAACTTTACCCCAACTACAACCTACTAATGTTGTATGCCACTATTACATCTTCTCTTGATCACATACCACCATATGCATTTAGTATGACCGAATAATTTGTAAAGTAGTATGCTCCATAGTATTCCACGTTCTCAACATTTTTGCTACACTTAAAGTGGAATGCATGCTAATTCTCGAGATTCTACATCTTCATTAAGAATCTAGGTTGTTTTGTTAGATATGTGTATCGTGATGCTAATAAAATGACATATAATTTAATTAAGTTCACTTTAAGATAGGACGATGAGCTAATTTAAATGGAAGAATCTCATCTTCTAATAGAATTTGTTATAGTAAAGGATATAATTTTTTTTTCTCTTCAAAATAACAGATTCGTTCATTCTAAAAAAAATAGATAATTAAATATTAAGAGGGTGGAAAATAAATATTTCAAAAATATTTACTAATAGGCATTTTTGTAGTTTATGAAAATTTGAAAAGTATGCAAAAATAAATTCAAAAATTTAAAATTTTGTGATCGGGTTTGTTTAGAAAGAGAATGGGGAGAAAAAAAAAGTGGCAATAGAACAATCCTAATACTAATTATGCATTTTCTTTATCCCTTCCCCCCTAGTGTTTACTTTTCTTGACCATCAATCTTGTTGAAATACTTTTATAGTATGTTTACTTCGCTGTAATCGTAATCGGAATAAATAAAAAGGGAAATGAATAGGAATAAAATAGAAGGGTATGAGAATCATTATTTGTAGTATGTTGTTTACTTAAAACTAATAAGAATGAGAATCGTATTTATTAGAATACTATTTATTTATTTACTTAACCCAGGAAAAGTAATGGGAATGTGTTATATTTACTATATTTACTAAATTATCCTTTTAAATACATGCAGGATTTAAAGTAGATAGATTTTTTAGGGTAAAATTGTATTTTATAATTTTAATAATTAAAAAAGAGAAAAGGAGTGTTTACAGGTAATCAGACTCCTTAGGATGTTTGTGGGGGAAATATTCCCATTCTTTTCTCCTAAATTTGTGTGGGCCCTACATATTTCCATCTTTCCCATATTTTAGTAAACCTTTTTATGGGAATCATTACCCCACGTACCATTCCCATTACTCTTTAGTAAACATACATTAAATGCTTACAGCCTCTAATGATACATTAAGCAAAAAAAAAAAAAAAAAAAAAAGGCTACAGCACAGTGCACGACTTTTTGAGAAGATCTGCCTGAAAAATAACATACATGTGTAATATGTATTAATAATTAATAAATTTTTAACGGCAATCGATGAAGGAGTTTATAATCAAGTTTTTGTATATATGGTGAATCTAAGAAAGAAATTTGAGTCGCGGTTGTTTAATGTAATTTCTAAATATACATTTTCTACCTATCTTTTTGTAAGTGGTGAATCTAATATTGGAGAAAAAAAAGGTTTTGACAAAAATTAAATTTGGATAGTAAAGTGTAGAATTTATTTATACACCAGAAAAAGTAAAGAAGTTTGTAAAAGTTAGAGGTAAAGTGAATTGGAGTCTTTTTCAAATAATTTATTTGAGATAACTTTTACTTCTTCTGTTTTAAAAATATGGAAGTCTCAGATTTTCTCTTAAAAGTGACTTTTGAGTCTAAAATATCTTTAAAAAAATGTCAAATAAGTCTAAAAATTTTAATCATTGTGTTGAATAGGTATATTGAGGTATTAAGCTGGGTAGCCACTTTTAGAGAACTTCATTAGATTTATAGCAGTTCTATTTTTAGGTTCAAATATCAGTAAATGTCCTAAATTTAAATGTTATAACTAAATGACCCAATTAAATATTCATTGAAAATAAAGACCAAAATTACTCTTATCAAAACCTGAAACTTTTTTGTTGTGTATAAATTAATGTCCATTTATTAGTTAAGAAATTTTTTTAACTATTTTTTAACATTTATGATTTCATGGATTTCCAAGAAAAAAACTTTTCTATCATTAACATGAAATCATGCTTAAGTAATACGTTTCTTATTTCTCTTGGTATATCTATGTACATACTCAGTTATTTTCATACACTACTCAATGTGTTTTTGGCTATTAGCATCATCAAAACTCAATATTTCCTAAAAATTAAGGTGCAATTGTTAGTTAAGTAAATAATCTTTAAATTTCTTTTAACGTTTATGAATTCTTGGAATTATATAAATCAATTTTACATCCATTAAAGAAATCACAATTAAATAGTATATCTCTTTTTTTTTTTCCTCTTGATATATTCATATATTTGTATTTTGTATATTATCATATATACTAATTTCACCATTACAATGCATCATTTTTTGAGTTAGATATACTAAATTTATAAACAAGATATTTACCATATTTAAAGACTCAATTTACAAAATATAAATGAATTTATGATATGTTTGTAAAAACCTCACAAGATATTATACCAATCTCAAAAAAGTATATACCATGACTAAAAATATTATATCAAAAATCAAGATCACAATGAGGTACATCTAAAATTAAAAATATACTAAGTAAATAGCTTGATATACCACGAAAAAATATATATCACTTAATAGTGATTTTCCATTAATAGTCATTGATTTTCCATTAATAGTCATTGATTTTCCATTAATAGTCATAAAAAACAATAAAAGAAGTGGCAAAAAATAAAACTAAAACCTTCTCACTAACAAATGGTCATTTTTAAGCTATAAATTAGTAAATGATCATTCACTGGCACTAATTTTTTTTGAAAAAAAAGGGACATACGTTATAAACTAAATTAATCATAAAGGAAGTGTTAAATCCTCTTTTCCACTTTTTGTCTTAATTTGATATATGAACTTCACCAAATATATTATATTTAATATTAATACAAAATATAATAGAATCCACATGTTACATGTTTAGACAAGAGATTGAATTTATAAATATTAATATACTTGATATATCAATGAAGTAAATCAGATCTACAATAAGTGAGTCGATATTCCCAGTTTATAAACTAATTGATACATCTGGATAAATAATAAAAGATACAAATAAATTAACATTTACTAAAATATGTGCGAAAATCGACAACTACTCTAGTTTCCCAAGTGAATTTAACCACAAAAATGAAATAAAAGGAGATCATATAATCTGCCTTAGGTTGTCTCTAAGCTTAAACTTAACCAAATTAATAATAATGTTAACAAAAATATTAAAAGTTTGATTGACAATATTTACGTTTTTCTAATAGATGAATGATGTAAATTCTCCTGAACAAATAATTTGAGAACATATTCACATTTTCACTATACATATTATATATATATATAAAAATTTCAAATATTTTCTTTCAATGATTTTATAATTTAAGGGAACGGGATCCTCTGTCCCAAGTTCCCGTCATGTTTCCTGCCCCTTTGTTGCTAAAATGCCACCTGTCCCTAGTATTAGAATCCCTTTGTCTTGTTTGGAAAGAGAAAAATCAAATAAAACTAGAAACGAAATATTTATCAAAGTTCTGAAGTTTTGCCGTATTGTAAAGAAAGAAGAAAAATTAAAGACCAAAAAGGCAATTAGATCTGACTGAGTAAATTAGGGGTGTTCATGGCCAGTTTGGACGGTCTAAATCGTCAATCCAGAAACCAATCCGAATGTGCGGTTTGAGTTTGTCGATTCAAACCGGCCAAACCGCACCTACATTTGGCCGGTTTGGGCGGTTTCCGCGGTTTGAAAAATTACAAAATTTGAATTAATACAATATCAACTAAGCTCATATCATAATCATATTTCATCTAAAATATAAAGTCCAAATATAAAACGAAACCATAACATAGTTAAAAGTTATAACCAAATCGAAAGTCATAGTAAACTTAAATTTTAGTTACAACTTACAACTTAATCAAAATTGAATAGTAAACTTAAAGTCTTTAATCTTAAACATATCACAACAACAAGACTTAAAGTCTAAAATATTATAAGAGTCTTAAATAACATAGTCCTAAATAAGCTAAGACTAATCATTACTCAATTAGAATGAATAAGCTTAAATTTTTAACTATTAATATACATTAAAAAAAAAAATACATATACAAACTTATTGGCCAGTTCGGTTTAAATCCGACCGAATTTTTCTAAAATCGAAAACCAAACCGGCCAAGTCAGTTTTCATATTTTCTAATCCGTAACCGGCCATTTAAGAAAAAAAACCGCACGGATTGGGCGGTTTGGATTGGATTGGGCAGTTTCCACGGTTTGGTAGTTTTTTTGAACACCCCTAGAGTAAATACATTAAACCAGAAAGTGTAAAACTGAAAAAGGAATTGTGCTACGATATTAATCAGAAGAAAAAAGAAAAGAAAAAAAAAGTAATGCTAAAAAATAGATATATATTTGGAAACTATTTAAGGAAAAAAGTTTATTGCAAAAAAGAATTATATACATGGATTTTTTTATTTCTCTCTTGACGGTGTATGTTTCGAGCCTTCCAATCAAACTAGATTTGTCTCTATCGTCAATCTCTATGGTCAAACTATTAGATTCAACCAGCGAGATCCCGACTTCGAAACTAGTAGATATCTCAGATTAATCGAGATCAATATTCTTATATAATTTAACCATGGCAGTGCCTAGGTTTAGGAATCTCAAGGCCACTTAAAAGCATTTATTACTTTTTTTTGTAAACTTATTTTTCACTTCAAACAAGACTTAGTCTTACATAAGCTTAGAGGACACGTGGCGATTTGTTAGCAAATGTAACAGATTTTGGCACAGCAAGTTGAGACATGTGATCTTGGTCTTAATTTAAAAAATATATTCAAGAGAGTGGTCGGAGTGGCTGGGACTCTCACTCCGTAAGGCTCTAACTGATGCATAGATCTATGATCTGAGTGTCCGAAGAAAGTGACAGTGCCACCCTTAACTCTTTATGTTTATTAAAAAAAAGGTTAATATAATTTAAAAAAAAGTGCTCACTCTCTTTTTCACTTTCATATCTATTGTATTATAGGTTTTTTTTTTTATTTTAGGGATATTATTACTTTTATACCATTTATTTTGACACTTTATTCAAATTATACTTTGTATTTTGGTTATTATCAACATTGACCTTTAGATTTAAAATCTGTTATAAATTTATGCATGACACCAATTTAAAGCAGTTAATTTATCAAGTTACAGTTTAAAAAATTGAAAATAAACCATATAAGAACAGGAAAAGTTCATAAATACCCGTTTTTAAAAATCTTTTTTTTTCATGTATACCCGTATTTTATTTTTATTTCATAAATATCCGTTTTTGGAAAAATGTAGACCATCACTATTTTAGATATGAAATTTATACCGTGATCTACATTTCATGAATAAAAATTACGCTAAAAATTGGCACACATTTTAAAATGTATACCATAGGTCAAATTTACAATGAAAAATGTAAACTGTAGTAAACATTTATATTGTAAATGTATACTGTTTATATTTTACACATAAAATGTGTACCTCATGGATAAAATTTACATTATAAATATGAACCACTTATATTTTGCATATGAAATATGGACCATAGAAATGGGTATTTTTGGAAAAAATAAAAATAAAAATGGGTATTTATAAAAATAAGTTTTAAAAACGGGTACTAGTCCTAAATTTTTCAATAAAAACTGACCGGAAAATAAATTTATTAAATCATCTTAATAAATTAAATATTCTGAATTAGTGTTATGTTATAAATTTATAACAAATATTAAACCTAATAGTCAATATTGATAATAATTAAAATAAAAAATATAAATTAAATAAAATGTCAAAATACAAATTATAGAAATGATACTACCGTTTATTGTAAAAACTAAAGTGAGACCACGTGTAAAAGGTGAGAAAAAGAATAGTGTGTGTGGGTAACATTTCTCAATCCTCATTTACTTTTTTTTTTTTCTTTTTTTCAAAAAGACACACCTCATTTAAGAAACATAGAAACATCTGTTGGAAGATACGTAGTAGTTAGTACCTATAGTTTGGACAGGACTATGCACGCGATAAAGAGACAAAAGTTTTTGCAAATAAAATCTCAATTAAAAAGAAAACAGAGAACACAAATCAGGAAAATATAAAAAAGAAAAATAAAATTAAAAGAGTCGATTCAGTGATTCCGACTTTCGCCTTTGGCCTTTGGGTGCCGTCGCTAGCTCCACATTGAAACCCTAACCCTCGACCCCCGACTCCTCTGTCTGAAGCTCCAGTCCGTTCGTACTAATGGCGAAGAAACGAAAGCCAGAGCCTAGATCCAACCAGCCTAGCCAACGCCCCAAGACGCACCAACAACAGCAACAGATTATTGAGGAACCAAAACCCCGAGATTACCCAGAAGAAGACGAAGAAGTAGAAGAAATTGAGGAAGAAGACGAAGAAGAAGAAGAAGAAGAAGAAGAGTACGAAGAAGTTGAAGAAGAATACGAAGAAGAGGAAGAAGAAGAAGAAGACGACGAAGATCAAGTTAATCGGACGGCCAAGGCGTCTGCATCAGGAAATTACGATGACGATGATGATGAGGAGGAGGAGGCGATTCACAAGCTTCTGGAACCGTTCGGAAAGGAACAGCTTGTTAATCTGCTCCGCGAAGCAGCGGATAAGCACCGCGACGTGGCGGATCGGATCCGGAAGGTGGCGGACGAGGACCCGGTCCACCGCAAGATTTTCGTCCACGGCCTTGGTTGGGACACCAACGCCGAGACCTTGAAGAACGCCTTTGTTCAGTACGGCGAGATTGAGGACTGCAAGGCCGTCTGCGATAAGGTCTCAGGGAAGTCCAAAGGGTACGGCTTTATCGTCTTCAAGAGACGTGCCGGAGCGCGGAGGGCGCTGAAGGAGCCTCAGAAGAAGATTGGTAACCGGATGACGGCGTGCCAACTTGCGTCAATTGGCCCGGTTCCGGCTCCGAGTGCCGGTGCTTCAGCGGCTGCGCAGCCGCAGCCGCAGACGCCGGTTTCCGAGTACACACAGAGGAAGATTTATGTGAGCAATGTTGGGGCGGAGCTGGACCCGCAGAAGCTGCTTACATATTTCTCCAAGTATGGGGAAATTGAGGAGGGGCCGTTGGGGCTCGATAAGCACACTGGGAAGCCTAAAGGGTTTTGTTTGTTTGTGTACAGGACGGTAGAGGGTGCGAAGAAGGCTCTTGACGAGCCACACAAGAACTTTGACGGCCACATTTTGCATTGCCAGAAAGCTATTGATGGTCCTAAACCGGGCAAGTCCCAACAACACAATCACCATAACCACAACCATAACCATAAACAACACGGTGGTGCTCAGTTCCAGAGGAATGACAATCCTGGGTTTGTCGGTGGCGGGGCTACAGCTGGGACGGGGCACTTGATGGCACCAGGTGGAGCTGGGGTTGGATTCAGCCAGGGAGCGGCGGCGGCGGCTGCTCAGGCGTTGAACCCTGCACTTGGGCAAGCGCTGACGGCGTTGCTTGCTACTCAGGGCGCTGGTTTAGGCCTGACTAACTTGTTGGGGACGTTGGGGACTACTGCGGCTGTGACCCCGGGAATGGTAGGAACCGGTACTGGAATGCAGGGTGCTTATGGGAATCAAGCTAATATAAGTTCTGGTGTGATTGGAGGATATGGGAATCAAGGGGGAATGCAGGGTGGTTACCCGAATCAGCAGATAGGGCAGGGAAGTTCTGGAAGAGGGCAGCACGGTGCTGGGCAATACGGTGGTGCTTCAACATACATGGGGCACTAGATGAGCCCAGGTATTATCGTAGGTGTACTTTATATTAGGTGATTTTTATTGCAAGTGAGAGGAACAATTGATTGGTAAATCAAAAGTCTAGCCCTAGGTTATCATTTGATTCATATCCTAAAAATTTTTAAATGAAAAAAATAAATATTCTTCACCTATCAATTATATAAGCATATCCTTTTAAAACTTTGCCTTAAAAAAAATGTTCCCTTGAACTTTCCCTAGGTCACAAACTTGGAACGTACCGCAAGTTTAAATATTTTAGATTAAGTTTTTAAGATATTGCATCTTCCATCACTGATTTGAAGTTATAATAGCTTGGATTTGTCTAGAAGAGTACGTAAGTAATTCATATCTCCTTTCCTTGAAATCTATATACATATTAATCTTGCATACGAAATGATTTGTAAGTTAGTTTCAGAAGGACATTTTTAGCACTACGTTTGTAAGCGCTGGTAGGACATTGGCTGTGTCATCAACGGTGCACACTGTAAAGTGGAATTCTGTCATTCAGGGTATAAGAATTTGTTAATTATCTAAATAAACTCGTTTGCTTGTTTATTGGTAACTATTCAATGCTCAATACACATTGGGAAAAAAAGGGAGTGATTTATAGTATCTCTCTGGCATTCCTCATGTAACAAAAATTCATTTGAAAGAGTGGTCTTGTCCTCAAAGTTTGTGCCTACAGAAGTGGTGACTTTAGGGGAGTAATTGTTGGAATATTTGGTGCAACCCCCCAATGTTGGAATATTTAGGCCTTGTCGAAGCTTTTTCAAGAGTACTGTTGACCCCTTAGATGTAAGGTTGAAGTATATTCCGTTTGATTAGGATATCATCTTCTAATTTTATATTTTGGCTGCATATTCGTTGATCTTTTAGTTTGGTTAAGTCTAACAAGTATATTAGATATTGATCTCTACCTACAAGCTGGGCTTGCCCTTTAGCGGTTATAATTTTGAAAGAGAATACTGAATGGAGCATTTCATAGTGTTAATGTCAACAAGTTTTACTTGAGGATCTTGGGTGGTGTGCGATTTGTTTTGAAAATTATGTATTCTGATATTGGAAAATTCGTTCTAAACCCTTTTGGGTTTGTACATGCTTGTAGATGATGTCATTGTAGCCTGTGGCAGTGGCTTGCACCGTTTACCTTGGTTATTCCATGGTGAGGGTTTTAGTAGCGTAATGTTAACAATATTGTTTTTTCAAGGACAAATGATTGCTGTAAAGCTGAAGCTATAATTGTTCATGAGCTTTTACCCTTAGGTTTCTGTGCGAAGAAATATTATGCATTTCTTTTCAGAATCATTTTACAAATTGGTCGAGCTGTTTAGTTGTCTGGCAGTTTCATTTTTCCTAGCTCCTTACAATTTTTTGAGGATGTCTTCTCATTGGAGTTTTTTTATTCGTTACTTTTTACAATGCATTGTTTTAACGCTAGTAATCGCTATGTATTTTAATCCTAGCTTTTTACTAAAATGTTTTAAAGCGGTTCTGAAATATTTTGGTTTTTTGAAATTGTTTCTTTACGTTTTCTTATTCAATGTGCAGATCCCACATAGGTGCATCAGTCTTTTTGTTCTGGTATGCTGAATCATCTGAAGTTTATGGCGCTGATGGTTATTGCAAAGAGCAGAATCTTATAAAATCTTGAATGAAATTTATGTTTTCACCATCGTGTTTTCCTCTCCTTTTCCTTCTTGTCCTTTAAAAATATTGTAGTTTTCTCTTGTTTAAAAGCTGAACCGTTTTCATTGCGTATAATTATGAATTTCTGTACTACTCTGGGTGGTGACCATGAATGAAATGCTTTTCGAAATTTTCAATGTCGTGGTTTTAAATAGGTTTTATATAAGAATTGTTTTCTGCAGTGATCAGGTGTTTAAGTTCGTTGATCAATTTCTTTTATTTTCTTTCCTTTTCTTTTTTTTTTTTTTCACACTTGTTTCATTCAATTTGTTTAACATCGGGAGTCCTCACATTTTGATTTAACTTGTCTTTCTTTGACAACTTTGTGTACTGTATTTTACAAAATTCTAGAGTGGCATGTCCTGGTTATCTGTAATCGTGTGATTTTTTATGTTAGAAATGTTCCAGTGAAGTTTTTAACATTTTAATATGTCTGACATGATCCTATCAAGTTACTTGTGTCCTCAGTTTGCTTACTGGAGGTAACAGCTTTGGTAAGACTGAGCGGCTGTAATTTCTATTGCTGTATCTGCTCTGAAAACTATTTTGCATTAGAGCAGTGCTAGGGTCAGGCGTGGGGTGTCCTGGGTGGGGCCTTCATGTGTCGCACCATAATGCTCATCCCAGTGGATGAGTCTGATGGTAGCACAATTCCAACCATTATACTACTGAAACAATTCTGTCGTTTTTGCTTGTTAGTTAAGGTTCTTCCGTTGGTTGATATCCTAGATACTACTGAAACAATTCTGTTGCTAGAAGTTTCTGGCTTCATTTCATCACTTATAAAGGATCGGTTATATACTTTTTCACCCTCGATTGAAGTTTCTTTTCATTTTGGATTGAATTTTCTTATGTGCAGCTTTGCTCATTTTCGAATTGTGGGATTTGATTCTTTGAGAAATGCTATCAATAGTTCTTATATCAACCCCTTTGTATCCTCTTCAAACAGTTAAAATAGATGACTTATTGTGTTTGAAAAAGTGAAGAGGACACTTGTCAATAAATAAAGGGGTATCTGACAATGAGGTTATCATTACTCTTGTGTTTTTAACTTTCCGAGTATTTTCATAGTGGCACAACTAAAAAGTATATACCTTATGGCCTTGTGTTCTAAGATGCTTACTCGGTGTGGTTATTGGATGTGGATGTGTTTGTTGCCGTTTGTCCTCGGAGAACTAAGTGATGAAATTACTTCCGTGGAATGGGAGGTAATAAATTGAACTTAATTTTGTGCTAGGTGATTTCTTTTTTAATATAAAAATGTTAAAGCTGGTTTTAACAAATAGAATTGGTTGGTTGCATTCAATTCGACTGGGTTGAAGCTAAGTGAAAGAAAATCTAGTGATTTTCTTATTGATTTATACAATTTTTCGCTTCTAATTTGTGTTTTGTAGTGTACATAGGTGTCCACAAACCAATTACTAGTCATAGGAGATAATTGGCAAGGGACTTTTCAGTGATCACTTCTGTCTACATTGAATCTTTTCCTCTATGTTTTATGAGAACTATCTTCTTTTCCTTAATTTTTATGAGTATGATTTTATATGCTTTTGCCATATATGTTGTGTGATTGTAAATGTATGAACTTATTATATTTTTTTTGATAACCATGATATTCGAGGTTTATGCCCCGACTAATCTATGGTATCCATGTAAAGCACCCCCTCCACATGGACCAAGAAAATCTCGGGCCTTTGGCCCGTGGGCGTGGCCCCAAGAAATTGATAGCACTCAGTGGGAATCGAACCTTAGACCTAATGCTTCATGAGACACTAAGTCCAAGTGATTTACCGCTGAGCCAACCACTTGGGGTTTGTAAATGTATGAACTTATTTATCATGAAAGACAAGATTCTATATTAGGATAGGGTTTTTGTGTTATATTCTGGACTTGGGATCAAGAAGTTTTTGGGTTGGAGTCATGAAATTCATGTCCAAGAGTTAAGAACTCCATGACTTGAGATAAAGACTTATTCGACTTTGTGGGTCATGATATTCTTGATCTGAGATCATGAAATTCTTGACTTAGGATAAAGATATTCTTGATTGGAGATCAATAATATCTTGAGTGGAGGTCAAATATTTTATGACTTAAGGGCCATGTTTGGTGCGCCGTATTATATTGTATTGTATTGTATTGTATTATTCTATTACAGTATCATGGTTTTGCATTTGTATTAAAGATGTTGTATTAAAAAGTTAATTTTGAAAAATATTATTTTTAAAAATTTACTTAGAAAAATATCATTTTCAAAAAATATTTAGAAAAATACCACTTGAAAAATTACCACTTTTTAAAAATTTATTTACGAAAAAGCCACTTTTTGGATATAAATTTAGAAATATACCACTTTTAAAAATTTATTTAGAAAAATACCACTTTTGAAAGGGACAAAATGATATGAGAGAGAAAATAAGAACAGAAAAAGTGAAGATAGTAGATATTGTACAGTACTATATTAAAGTTAAAATTATGTAATACAGTGTATTACAAACTTTTTATTATGTATTAGATAATACTCTTTATATTGTATTAAATTTTGATATTGTATTAAATAATACAATACAAAAGCACAATTAAACATAGTATTATATTTAATTAATACATACTAAGTCTTTATACAGTGTATCAACATGACCAAGGTCACATATCTTAAATATTTTGAACTCTTTTTTTCCTTCATTGTAAATGTATAAACTTATTTATCAGAGAATACAATATTCTCTATTAGTATAGAGCTTTTGCATTATTTAGAGGGTGAACTGTAAAAAATGTGATGCCCAAGATTCTCACATGTATAATAAGCCAATAATAAACATATTCATATTGCATAATAGACATATCATGAAACTGGTGTCAATTTTATAGTAAACTGCTTAAGCTGATTGTTAAATGCTTTTGATATGTATTATTGTACTATTATTTGTTGAAGTGCTCTCATACAGTGTAAAGGCTCAGTACTATCAAAGAGAGAGCTTGGTGTGTGAGAGGAGCATAGAAAGTCGAACAAATCTTTACCCCAAGTCATGGAGTTCTTGACCCCAAATCCAGAACATAACGCAAAAGCTCTATCCTAATATAGGATATTGTCTTCCATGATAAATAAATTGATATATTTATAACTAGTGCTGTAAATATGGGCCGGTTGGCCCGATTCGGCCCGTTGGGGGCCAAAATGGAAATTCAGGCCGGGCTGGCCCGTGAAAGTCTAAAAATGAGGCCCGACTTGGCCTTATAACTCGATGACTAAATACCAGGCCGTGCCAAAATCGGGCCAAAATCGAGTCTGTCTGGTACTATTTCGTAAAAATATCATTTTTTAATAATTACAAAAACGACAAAAAATTATTCTTTTTTTTAAAAAAAAATTAGCCACTGAGTCGGCCAGTGGGCTCACTACCTCGTTCCGGTTCGAGCCATGAATAGTGTCGGCCTAGGTCGAGCTCGAACCAAATTTGCAGGCTGCGGACCGGCCCATTTGGCTGGCCCATATTTACAGCACTATTTACAACATTTACCTCAAATCAAAACCATCTGCTCGACCTGCAAGTTCTTCTCTAATTTGTTGTGGCACACTTTCACAGAAATCGTGTTCCATAACAGCACCAGCCAATGTCACCTTCTGACGTCTCGGAGGAGGCACATACATTTACAATAATTTTGAGTGTCTAAATTCAATCATCCACCAGCACCAAATAATTATTAAATCGCAATCCTCGTGTTAATGAGAGTTTGATTACATGTATGGCCTGTGCCACATGCTTATGCCCTATTACTAGGCTAGGTGTGTGCAATCTTAGGTCAGCCTAATTGCTAGTGTCATTCCATCTTTTTGACCTGTAGCGATTTAGCCGAGTTTACGGGTTAATTAATTCAGGATTCTTTAACTCTTACATAGTGACTACAACAGTTGTGCCTTTAATTAAACTGACCAATTAATAATTCTAAAATCTAATTCACCTGGAGATTGGGATAGAACCACGTTATTGTATATATTATTGATATTATATAGGAAACTAATGAGCTCGACTTATGCTATATTGATTCCTATATTTTAATTTTTTGCACCATGCAACAATAAAATTGATATCTCAGTTGCCCAATTAATTTAATAATTTCTTATTCCTTGAATCTATTTCTTTTCGCTAATGATCATTTTTGACAATTAATTAAATAATATTGATATATTCTGGCCAAAGATTTTTAAGACCAAGGTCAGAAAACTTGCCAAAGGATATATGTTTGTACAATGTCAATCAATAAGTTTTGCTGTTCAGAAATACCTTCCATAAGCTACAGAGGATATTTAGTCCACAAGTTGAGTTTCACTTATTAGTAACTTAAATGGCAAAGATAAACTTGTAATTGACTCATGATTAAGTACAAGTATTATCAACGTCGATGAGAGTTTTGATGAGTCTCACAATTATTATAAGGGTCAGCTCCAACGCTAGGCAACTAAGGCCATCGCCTAGAGCTTCATGAGAACCAAGGCACACTAGTAGGGGAAAAAAAAAAGACATGAAAAAGGCCTAATTTTGACTAATGAAAGACCTAAATTATTTTTTAAAAAAGTAAACTAAAGTGAGCCAATTCATATAAAACTCGCCATTTTGTTTGTTTTTTGAAATTATAGGCCTACAATACTATATCCCAGATTTTAAGTAGAAAAATTAAAACTAAATTTATAAAGTCTCCTTCAAAAAAAAAATAAAATAAAATAAAAAAAAATTATAAGGTCTCATTTCAAGTTTTGCCTAGATGAGTTGAGACGGCCCTATTCCTAAGTCTATTAAATCTCATTTATTGATTCAATTTAAAATTAATAGACAATTTAGTCAATGAATTTTGTTATTATTACAATAAAGAGTCCAATTTTATTTAATAACTGCAAATATTTTATTTAATCACAAGATAATTTGTATATATAATTTCAATGAATTCATCTCATGATCATATAGATACATATAATCCAATTAAATGGGTTTTTATTCTATGACACTTATGTAAGAGGACGTAGTAAAATATCTCATCTTTTATTAACCTCTGAAAATAGGGAAAAGTTCATAAATATCCGTTTTTAAAACTATATTTTCATAAATACCTATTTTTTAATTTTATTTCATAAATATCCTTTTTTATACTTTTTTTTGGAGAAATGTGGACCACTACTATTTTACACATGAAATGTAGACCACGGTATAAATTTCATGCATTAAATGTATATCGCGGTCCATATTTCATGAATAAAACTTACACTCAAAATTGGCACACATTTTAAAATATGTACCGTTCATATTTTACACATGAAATGTGTACCTAATGGATAAAATATACATTGTAAACATGGACTACTCATATTTTTTATATGAAATGTGGACCATAAAAATAAATATTTTTGAAAGAAGTTTTAAAAACGGGTATTTTTGAAATAAGTTTTAAAAAACGGTATTAGGTGTAATTTTCACCTAAAAATATTTATTACATTACACAATGTGCTTAGAAAGCATACACATCCAACAGGTTGCTAAACTCTTTGCCAAGAAGTAGCCTTCAGTGTTTGTTGCGTACACGGACAGAGCCAGCTTGTTGGCAGCCTTCCCCTCAATTTTTATTTTTTTTATAATATACGTCTTAAAAAAGTTTAAAAAATAAAATTAAGCCCCCTAAAAGATTTTAAAAATACAATAAAACCTCATAAACCTATAATTAAAAGTTAGTTGTATTAGTTAATAAAAAAAAAGTCCAAACCTATTTCGAAATTAATATAACTCATTATTTCATTTTAATTGATTTCAATTAAATTCAATAAAAAAATGTATACTTTTGAGATTTGCTTATTTGTATGGCATAATTGTGTCCACGTGATATATTTTCAGCTTTTGACAAGAAAAAGTCAACTCACTTTACTGAGTATTATCCAAAAAACTTTTTTACTATAGAACTCATGAAACTTGATCATCAACTTGAAATATATATAATTAATATACGTTCTAGTGAGAAATTTAATGGATTGAAAAGTATAGGTAATCTTGCATAGAGAATAGCTGAGATAATAAGACACAATGTTTAGCCTCTTATTTATCGACTCATGACATTGGCATTAATTTTACCCATTGCTATTGCTAATATGTAGATGATATTCTATTCTATAAATTTTTTGAAGAATCGGCTAAGTAATAAAATATGTAATCAATTAATGAATGATAATTTACTTGTTTACATTGAAAAAAACATATTTAATGATATTGATAATAAACCTAGCTTATTGCAAAACGCTTTTAAAGAATAAAAACGCATCAAGTAAATTATAATATCTATTATTATTTTTAATTATTTTTTGAATTATAATTATGACTCAGCTCCTCTTGGTGAGAAATCTTGGCTCTGTCTCTGATTGCGTGTGATCAAACTATTAGCCAAGAAGTCCCGATAGAGTTTACTAACTGATGAGTTTACTTTATGAGCAATAGCTGTATGATCTCTCTTTTTCATTTATTTTAGTTGTCTTGTAAAATTATTAATATTTCGTTTATATTAAAAAAGTGGTAGGGATTTTCTTGAGCAATGTAAAACTATTTTCATTCTTCCTTTCTTTTGTTTAAAAACAAAATTAAATGGATAAAAGAAATTGAAATATCACTTGTGGCCATTAGGTTTGTGCTTTCACCTATATTAAACTAATAATGCTAAATCAAGAGAAAAATTAGAAATAGTATACTGTTGAAAATAGTTGGAAAACAAAAAGAAACTCTTTTCTTTATCTTCTAGTAAACACGTGGACTTCCCAAGCTCTCTCGTTAGATACACGTGTCATATATTGACAGGAGGGTATCAAATTCTTTAAAATTCTGCCGGTGGAATCTGCACCACAGAACTTGTATTTGACACAAGCCCTTCTTATCAGGCTTTCGTTATCTCTGTTTCCTTTTATTTTTTATTTTTTCGGTAATATATCTCTCACACTTTATTTTGCCTGGCCACAAAATAAGTTTCCCTAATAATATATCTAAACTTACTTTTCTAGCCTCCATATTTTGAAGCAAAAAAAAAAAAAAAAAAAAGAAAGAAAAAAGAAGAGTAAGACTCCCTCCCTCCCTTGACGTAAATTCCCCACAATAATATGCCCTTTTAATGAAATTTATTTTGAGTTCTAGATTTTTTGATAAGCATTTTTAAAAAAATAAGCATTTCACTATTTTCCTAATTAACATTTTTTTATATTTTTTTTAAAAAAAATAAGCATTTCACTATTTTCCTAATTAACATTTTTGACTCAATTTCTTTCCTTTCTTCATTTTATTTTATTTTTTTAAAATTACAATTTGACAAAACAGTCTATTTGGATAAAATTGTAATTTAAATTTCTTAGACCCTTACAAACTACAAAGTAACCGCCTAGTGTTTTTAGCCCGAAAACGAGAGAAAAGAAAATTACAAAACAGATAAAATAACGCCAAAAATTCCACCAT
The DNA here is from genome assembly GCA_002914845.1 of Trema orientale. Classification (NCBI taxonomy): domain Eukaryota; kingdom Viridiplantae; phylum Streptophyta; class Magnoliopsida; order Rosales; family Cannabaceae; genus Trema; species Trema orientale. The sequence goes on along the minus strand of JXTC01000144.1, from coordinate 373,329 downwards.
CATTCGTTTTCTCTCACTTTCTTCCTATTATTTATTTTTATTTTATTTTATTTATTAAAAAAAAATAATTTTCATGGATTTAAAATTAACACATTTCTTCAATATCTGAAAATTTTACATGGGCTGAGAAGAGTCTCTCAGTTGCTCCCAGAAAAAGAGGGAGACTCACTCACACACTTGCCCTCATCTCTAGAACCCAGTTCTGAACTTTCCTCCATTTTCCCACTCTTTCTCGCTATCCAAACAATGGACTTAGCCACTAAGCTTCACCGCCTCGACCTCCGCTCCAGCTTCTTCACCGGTACGGCCTTCGTCGATGCTCGGAAGACCGTTCTGCCACCTCTTTCCCGCTCCGTTTCAACTTGTATAGCTACTCGGACCAGTAGAGGTAACCCTAACTCGATCAAAACCAGAAATTTCAATAGAAGGGGTAATTCTTCGGTCACAGCTCGGTTATCGACTGTGGCGGTTGAAGAATCGGCCCCTGCTGAAACTATGACCAAAGAGGACATTGAATCGTTGTTCTCGAACGAGTCTGTAGATGAGTTTGAACGGAAACGTGTGGATAAGCAATCGAATAGCGGTGCTTCGGGTATTTCTTCTGGTGTTAAGCTTGAAAATGTGAGTAAGACCTATAAGGGTGTGACTGTTTTGAAGGATATTAATTGGGAAGTGAAAAAGGGGGAGAAAGTGGGTTTAGTAGGTGTTAATGGAGCAGGGAAAACGACCCAGATGAGAATTATTGCTGGTTTAGAGGAACCCGATTCGGGGAATGTGATAAAGGCGAAACCGAATATGAAGATCGCGTTTTTGAGTCAAGAATTCGAGGTTTCGATGAGTAGGACGGTGAGGGAGGAGTTTGTTAGTGCGTTTAAGGAGGAGATGGAGGTAGCGGCGAAGTTGGAGAAGGTGCAGAAGGCTTTGGAGAGTGCGGTAGATGATTTGGAGTTGATGGGAAGGCTTCTGGATGAGTTTGATTCGCTTCAGAGACGGGCACAGGCCGTTAACTTGGATGAGGTTGATGCGAAAGTCAGCAAGCTGATGCCTGAACTTGGATTTTCTTCAGAGGATTCGGATAGGCTGGTGGCATCGTTTAGCGGTGGATGGCAGATGAGGATGTCGCTTGGGAAAATTTTACTTCAGGTATATGATAACTTGATGTTCAAGATGACGTGTTGTTCGAGCAATTGATGGTATCAACTAAGTATGGATTATGTGCCAAGAAATCTTCGTAATTTTGATGATAGTATTAATTGAACTCCTATTTACCAAACTAAACATGAGGTGTACATATGAACTAAACATGTCAGTGATAGTTCATGTTTATGTATATAGACTATATTTCATTCGCTCTAAGAGTACGGTATTTGCTTATATTGGAGTGAAGTGCTATTCTAGTTGTTGAATGCTGCTTTGCTTATATTGTTGTGGTTGTTGCATTTTATGCTGTGACTGACGGATAAATTTTTTCATTATCTTCTCCTTGCTTTCCTCCTATTATTCTTGCATGCTGGCTCTTGTTGTGTTATGCGCAGCAGGTGATGTTTCTTTGATTGTTTTCTTGAATCATGTTCTTCAGGAGCCTGATTTACTACTATTGGATGAGCCCACAAATCATCTTGATCTTGACACAATTGAGTGGCTTGAAGGTTATCTTGGCAAGCAAGATGTGCCAATGGTTATCATATCACATGACAGAGCTTTCCTAGATCAGCTCTGTACAAAAATAGTGGAAACTGATATGGGTGTGTCCAGAACTTATGACGGAAATTATTCTGAGTATCTACTTTCAAGGGCAGCATGGATTGAGGCTCAGTATGCAGCTTGGGAGAAGCAGCAGAAGGAAATAGAACAGACCAAAGACTTGATAAGTAGGCTTGGTGCTGGAGCAAATTCTGGTCGTGCTTCTTCTGCTGAAAAGGTACATTTAGATGTATCCAACTATGATTTAGGAATTTGGTGCATGCAGTATTCTAAGAATGCATAGAATTTCATCTATTATCCTGGTGCAAATAATAGTTTTAGATTTCTACATGTAGTTAGTAAAACAATTATGTTGTAAGCATATCTTTAATTTTCAAGTCCTGTGCATAATAGTATTCCATCCCGAGTTCTCTGGATTGATGAATAGTGTATTACTTTCAGCTACTGGAAGCTTTCAGTCGCATATATTTTTTTCACTGAATTATTCATCCCCCCTGTTACAGTTCATATTCGTCTTGTTATTAATTTTTGAGGCAAAATGTGATCTAGATAGTTAGATGTATTTATTCTTCGCTGAAAACCGTGCAGCAATAACTATTATATCAAGAAACTCCCCCCCCCACCCCCTCTCTCTCTCTCTCTCTCGCTGTGTGTGTGTCTATTGTGGAATGTAGGTTTTGATAGAATATCCTAATTCTTCAGATAAAGAAAAGTGATTTTCACTAACTGTACTTTGTTGCTAGATAAAAGAAACTCAATGGAGCTGAAATTCTTCTTTATTCGATTTTCTTTTGCGTGTTTGGTTTTTCTGAGAGAAGTTTTGCAAGATGACTTAAGTATGTAATTTAATTAGACATTTATACCACCGATATTAACAATCCTTTCAACTATATATTTTACATTTTCACTAGTTTTAAATTTGTCTTTGATCACACTTTCCAAAGGGAATCTTTTGTATATTTTACTCCATTCCTATTAATCACAATCTTTGAATATGGGATGGGACAGCTATGAAAGTTACTGAGATTGAGTCTAAGCTGAAAGAAACTGATTTTCTGGTGTTATGATATGGTGTATATATTTAGTTTAATTCCTTACCTAGCATGTTCATGTCTGTCTTTGTTTTTGTGTTTGGATAACAACAGAAGCTGGAGAAACTTCAGGAAGAGGATTTAATTGAGAAGCCATTTCAAAGAAAACAAATGAAGATCAGGTTTCCGGAGCGTGGAAGAAGTGGGAGATCTGTTGTAACGGTTAAGAATTTGGAATTCGGCTTTGAGGATAAGGTGAGTTGATTCACACTGCTAAAGAATGAAAGGATCTATTCATCTATTTATATACGTATGTATGTATGTCTACATATAAATTCATCTACTTGTCTAGCTATTATACATACTCTGATATGGGCTGTGGGACAGGTCCTATTTAAGAAGGCAAATCTTTCTATTGAAAGGGGAGAAAAAATTGCCATCATTGGACCAAATGGATGCGGCAAGAGTACTTTGCTGAAACTAATTATGGGTTTAGAGAAACCAAGAGCAGGTGAAGTTCTTCCTGGGGAGCACAATGTCCTGCCGAACTATTTTGAACAAAATCAGGTGTGATTATTTTCACCACCCCATCCTCATGTTGGTTGATCTAATAGGCCCGGATTTTCTCATTTTCACTTGGCCCCCTATCTTAGTCTGCAGAGTTTCTCAATGTTTTTGTATTTTTATTTTTAATTGTCGAACAAGATTGTCCTCATTGAGTTTCATTATCCTTTTAGGCTGAAGCACTTGATTTAGACAAAACTGTGCTGGAGACAGTAGAAGAAGCTGCTGAGGAATGGAGACTTGATGATATAAAGGGTCTTCTTGGGCGTTGTAATTTCAAAGCAGATATGCTTGATAGAAAGGTTTCGCTTCTGAGTGGTGGTGAGAAGGTAACAATTTGTGCATTGTTTTCTAATGCTCTTTCTCAAACACAGTCTTTCCCTCTTCATTTTATTAAGCATTTTGTCTCGTGTTTGTGGGTGCATGATATGCTCTGTTTTGTGTTTCATAAAGTATCTAGTTTGAAGCTGTTAGTGAGCATTGTAGTTTAACTGGGAGTTCACTAACGCTAGACATTTTTATGATTCCCTGGAACAATCGACGAAATAAGTGATAAAGAGATGAATTAATAAACAATTGAATGAGATATGGATGAAGAACTAAACCATCGTTGCTAATTGTCTTAGATTCATCCTTAAGTAAGAATTCTAATTAATCAGCATGATATTTTTCTTTTGATCTTTTTTTCTCGTAAAAAAAGGCTATGTACATTTCTTGTTTTCTTCTACTTTTCTTTCAGTCTGGACAGTAATATTGTTGTTCTGTAGTACCATGATAGTTTCACATATAAGCATTAGGGAATCAAGACCCCCACCATTTGAATGAGCTTCATTTCATTTGTCGGTATTTTGATCTTCTTGTCTACTGTAGTCTATGATTTGTTCTTGGTGGAGCTTAAATTTAAAATTAATGTTTCTCTTCGTATGCCGGTACTGTGATCTTGTCGTCTACTGTAGTCTATGATTTAGTCTTGGTGGAGCTTAAATTTAAAATCAATGTCTCTTCTTTTAGGCACGTCTTGCTTTTTGCAAGTTCATGGTAAAGCCTTCTACTCTTCTAGTTTTGGATGAACCAACCAATCACTTGGATATTCCTTCAAAAGAAATGCTGGAGGTTTGTCTATCTTCTCTTCCGTTCTGTTGTAACCTTCAACAAATGTGCCACAAAATCTACCATCTCGTCATCATAATTAATGCGATCTCTAATTTTCTTATTAGGAGGCAATAACAGAGTACCAGGGCACGGTGATCACAGTTTCTCATGACCGATACTTCATAAAGCAAATAGTTAATAGAGTAGTGGAGGTTAAAGATGGCAGTTTACAAAATTATGCCGGTGATTACAATGTAAGTGCTCTCTCTCGCTCTTTGCAATTATCATTCTATTAATGTGCTTAGGATGCAAGGTAATTATCAAGTTGCTTTGCTTTTGGTGGTCATTTCTAATCTCAATCTCGTTAACCTGCAGTATTATCTAGAAAAGAATCTTGACGCAAGGGAAAGAGAGCTAGAACGCGAGGCAGAGCTCGAAGAAAAGGCTCCTAAAGTCAAAGCCAAATCAAAGATGTCAAAGGTAAGTTTTTGCTCTAGTTCTATCTTAAAACTGAAGTTGAAAATGGCAATCTAGGCTGAAATTTCAAATTGTCACCCTCGTTTAGGCTGAAAAGGAAGTGATGAAGAAACAGAAAAGGCAGGCATTTCAGCAAGCGAAAGCGAAGTCGAAAGGGACGAAAAATGCCAAGAGATGGAATTGATTCTAATATTTCAATCAAAGTCCACCATTATCATAGCTAAATTTCCCTGTAAAAGGGGTAGTAGGAGGTGAAGTAGCTTATTGTTGAAGAGCTACTTGACCATGTGTATATTATACAGAAATACATTAAAAGAACTACAGGTTTTTGTTGCTATTAAGGCTCTGGTGTAAATCTTCAATTTCTTTTCTGCTTTTATGTTCACTGACGAAAATCACTTTTGAGAATCCCTAGCCTCTTTAACGAAGATGATGGCGATTGTTCTAGGGTTGTAAGATCTTGGAAAGACTTGATAAGGGTTTTTGATGCTAAAGTTGCATGCGCTAAGGAGATACGAAGAAACTTTAGTTTGTCAAGGTCACATTTTCATCTTACTTTTGTTATAAACTTGGATTACATGACCTAAAGAAGTATGGAAAAGAAGAGAATGCACAAGGAAAGAGAAGTAATTGGCATAAAATGGTAGACTGTGGTTATCACTAATTGGCATAAAATGGTAGACTGTGGTTATCACTATGGTTGAAATAGATGCAAGTGGATGAATATGAAATTCAATATGGAATATGGATAAGTTTTGTTTTCCAATTTTTGTTTTGATTAACAAGGTCGCCATTCAGTGAAGGACGTAGTATTTTTTTTAGAGGTGAGATGAGATGTAGTTGTAGGCTGAGTCAACAACCACAGTGAGCAAACGTACTTAAAAATGATAGATAGTGCACGTTTTTTAATGTCATTTCACTAGTATTTATATCTAATATCGTAATCTTTATTTCATCGGAGAGGAAGAGTCTTTTTTATTTTCCTTTCTTAGGTTTTTGTTTTTCTTTCAATAATTCTTCTTTTTTTTAGATTTCTTATTAGATTCTAGATTTATGTAGCTTTTGTTTGTTTTGCTTATTGTCTTACTAGATTCAAAATTTGTGTAGGTTTCGTTTGTTTTATTTATTTTTCTTTTGTTTTTAATGTTTTTTTATATGAATTTTCTAGAATCCAATATAGAAGAAATTCATTATATTTTATTTATTTTTCTTTTGTCTTTAATGTTGTTTTTCTGGATATGAATCTTCTATAATTCAAATTTAGAAGAAATTAAATATAGACTTACACCATCAGCGATTAAAAAAGATGGAGTCTATTGGGATGACGAAGATATAGTAGAAATTGATTTCAAGTTTGTTGTGAGTATGGTGAACTCCTCCAAAATGGTATATTTTACGAACACTTTGTTGAGAAATAATGACGTCGGCTCTTGTTCTTCATTTTGTGTGCCAAAAATAAAGCGTTCCATATATAAAACGGCCCATATACATGCTAAGATTAATTTTGTTTGTTTTGTAGAAATTTTTAATTGTATTGCTTATATTGTAGATTTATTTTAATAGTAAATTTCCTTTTTACCTTGCAAAAAACAAAAAAACAAAAACAAAAAAACAATGTGATTGAAATTTCGAACTTATAAATTGAATTTGGGTAAATCCAACGTTGATTTAGATCCATTAATGATACATGTTTATGTTAAAACCTAACTCGAACTGAGCTCAAGAACGCAACCCTCCCCACTCGACGTCGTTTGCACCCATCATGATTTATATATTGTTCACACTTAAAATTCACCACGAAGTGAGAATCGCTACAACGAACTAGAGCTTGGCTGCTTGAGCAAGTGAGCACCCAATCGCCGTTCTGAACAGAAACACTAAAAAGAAAAAGAGAACTCCTATTCGGTAAGTCTGTTGCTTGCTACTCCATTTTCCTTTTTACCAAAATATCCATTTCCATTATCCATAAGGCTGACTTCTATTAGTTTCGGTGGGGAAGTTCTCTTTAGAATGCCACAATTGTGAGGTCTTCTGAGTTCTGATAAAAGAAAAGCAAACTGAAGGAACCATCTTAAGCTACATTTAAGGCTAAATCTTTAGTACCCATTTCAAATTATGGGACATATATGCAGTTTAAATGCTCCTTTCTGCATATTTTCCAAGAATATATGATTTTTTAATTGTTAATTTTTATTTCATTTATTTATTTATTTTTCTAATTTTTTGGGTCCTGGTCGAGACTATTAAAGAGACACCCAATAATTATGGTGGGAAATAAAAATTGAGGGTGTTTTGATTCTCTTCCATTTAATACCCCCTTCTCTGTTTTTTGTTTTTTGTTTTTTTTTCCCCTTTGAAAAGCATTCTTTAAGGAATGGTATACTAAATATCTAATATGGTTTATTCTTCCTCACCGAGCAGCATAGTGAGATTTTGAAGTTTTTCTTGAATATTTATATTGTTTACTGACCCCTTTTATTGGTACTCAGTCTTGTCATAGTTGCCTGAATGATGGGTGAGGTCCTTCTAGGCATGCCGGGACCTTGGGCTGATGATTATTGTGAACCATCTGATCATTATACAACAAAAGTTGGTGGAATTCCTGTGAGTGATTACACTAGCATATTTTAATGTGTGACTGCAAGATATAGTTTTAAACCCTTTCACTTTTTCCCACCACAATAGGATTGGCCTCTTCCTAAGGATGTCCTGAGGCGGCGTAATCTACTGGATTGTAGTGTGTGTGGAAGCGAACTAGGTCTTATTGCACAGGTTTAACATTTAGCATTTCTTAAACTAATGTGTTCTTTGTTACGATTACAACATAAGCGTGCGCTAATCTTTTTTTTTAATCCAGGTTTATGCTCCAGTTTCAAGTAAAAGCTTAAAGATAGAAGACCGGGTTATTTTCGTTCTTGGTTGTTTGATGCCAGAGTGTGGAAGTACTCCTCTTAGGTCTTCCAGAAATCCTCATTCAGTGTCATAAATGTGGAGTATATGAGTGTTATTGCTTTGCTGTAAATGAAACCGGCGTGTTTGCTTCTTCTAATTATTGTCTCTGGTTTCATACAGCTGGCGAGCCCTCCGCATTCAGAAATCAGGTAATGGGGACGAAGCAAATAACATGACTCAAGAAATGGTAGAGCAAAGTGTATCAGTTTCAAAGACAAGCTTATGGGAGGATTTGGATGATGAAAGTGATGAAGACTTGGATCTGGAAGAGTTGGGTAAAGCACTTTCTGATGCTGCAACTGTGGCTTCTTATGCCAAGAAACCTCATAGCAATGAGCATCCAGAGACCAAGAAACATTCACCGTTAAGCACAACATCACAAGTTGTAGATACTAACACACCTGGTATTGTTAAGAGCATGAAACAAATCTTCATCATTCTTTCTCATTATGTGTTTCCTGTTAGACTTGTATTTACATGGCAGTTGTGCATTCTTGCACGGCTGTGGTTTTGGTTGTAAGGGGGGAAAAAAACATAGGGACGCCTTTCAAAGTAAAAGAATACTTCATTTAGTCTAATATGAATGAAAATGAGACTCTTTCTAAGTCAAGAAACTAAACATAGAGACTTGGGAATGACTTTTTTTCCCTTTTGAATGATTTGTAATTGTATGTTTCCCTTGTGAATTGGTTGTTACTCAAAAAAAAAAAAAAAAAAAAAATTTCCGTCTTCTTTTTGGTTTTTGTTCTATTAGTTTGTTTTTGGTTCTCGGGGGTNAAAATTTCCGTCTCTTTTTGGTTTTTGTTCTATTAGTTTGTTTTTGGTTCTCGGGGGTAAGGGGGTGGAGGATCCTCCGTAGAGGGGAATTTTCTTGGGGTGGATTTGATTTTAAATTGTGTTTCTCACTTGTTGCACAATTGGCATCTATTTATTGCATTTTACTTTTTGTCCAAATGAATATAATATAATTGGTTCATGTGTCTGTTGATTGCAGTTCTACCTTGCTTTTATATATACACACAAGAGGAACCACCTTCAAAGGATGTTACATCTATTTGTTTAAACTACTCATCACTTTCCATTAAGGATAATGGAAATGATGATGAGGAAAATGTACCAGAAGAATCATGGGCGGATGAAAATTATGAATATGATAAAGCTTTAACTGCAGGCAGGACTTACCTTAAGTTCAAGAAGCGACTGGATGCATACCCAGAGCAATGTTTCAGGTACCTCTCAATGAAAACGGACTTTAGTGGTGAAATATCATGGTTGTAGGAGCTTGTTATCATAGAACTCTGATGGTTGTGTCATTAATCAGTAGTTACTCACTTGGCCTCTCAAAAATAAGCGACAACTGTGGAAAATCTTTTTCTGCATTTGGTGGTCATTTCAAACTTGAGGTTTTTTATCTTGTGAGGCAGAATAGTTTATCAGAGCCTTCTCTGAGACTTATCCTACACTATCTTGCCTAGTAGCATACATATGAATTCTACTTTTATTCTGGATCACTCGAGGTAAATGAGCATATTGGGGAAATGTTACCTATAGATGTTGTGGCGCCTTCAAGAATTTATCTAGGGGCTCTCTCTCTTTACCACAATAGCAATTGATATTAGTCGTTGACCGCACCTTTATTTACCTGAACTCTATCTTCTCATCAACTTAATGGAATCTCCTTGTGAGTTGTGACAAAAGCTTCGTCAACATGGTTATGAAGTTGAAGACTTGATTTTCACACTTTGGCGAATAATAGATCTTCATAATCTTTTTCTTGAATTAGTAACATATTTTACTGCTAGCATCAGTGATTTAACTTCATTTTCCAACCTCCCATATTCTTTTGTTAAAACTTAGCACAACTTTTTTCAGGTACTCATATGGTGGAAAGCCACTTGTACCTGAGAAAGAGGAAGCGGACCCTGGGAAGTGCAGGCTGTGTGGTGGCTCAAGGCATTTTGAAATGCAACTAATGCCCCCATTATTGTACTTTCTACAAGAAGCTGCTGATGTTAGGCAAAGAAGGTCACTGGAAAACTGGAACTGGATGACACTTGTTATATATACTTGTTTCACTGTAAGTACAACTCAACTCTATTTGTGAAGCATAAATTATTCATCTTCTTTTTCCTATACTAAACTTGACAATAATGGAATTTTTCCGCTGGGGTTTCCCAGGGCATCCTAACTGTTCTTCATGTTGGCACGCAAGTCTCTGCACCTGTCTTAGGAGGATTAATCCTCCACCGCAAAAGTAAAATAAAATACGAAGAAAGAAAAAGAAATAGGGAGAGCCAAAATGAAGAAAAAACTGGCAAAACCTGAATAAGGAGGATACTTGCCCTTTACCTTCTTTTGAAATAAGTATATGCTTTGTCATGTGAACTTTTGAATATCTCCTAGCAAGAGATGTTTATGTCCATGTCACTTCAATTTCTAACCTTCATGCTCATAAGACATTTTCCGGCATAAGAATCCTTTTAAGTTTGGTCCTTCATATACATATTTTTAAAAGAAGTATTTGGTACTGTACTAATATCCCTCATTCATTCCTTTCCCAGAGCTGTTCGCTACCATCTGATCAAGAGAATTCCTGCGATGATGGTTGGATTGTGGCGGAGGAAGCTGTCTTGGTACAGTCCGAGAAATCTTCACGTGAGTTGGCAGAGCTTGGCTATTTCTCATGAGCAGCATGTTCACTGTAGGTAAGCTTTAATTATACATGTATGTATGAGCGAGCATTTTGGGCTGCTATACTTGATATTGGCAACTAATTCACTACAATCTGGTGATTCTGTTGTATGAAGAAAGATTGTTTTGGTATACAAATGTTGTTCGCTTAATAGAATGTTTGTTTTCTACACTGGTTTCCCACATATCTTGGTCTTAGAAATGCTACAGAACTATGTCGGTCTGCTATATCATGAACTATGATTGATCACTGAATGATTTATTGTATAATACGGGCTTATGAATTGTGCTTGATATTCAACTGTATAGTTGAGCTAGTTTCAACTCTGGGGCTATGGTGCTTTCATTAAAAGAGTGAAACCTCTGACTAAATGAGATCATTGGGAACTTGGTAATGGTAGCGAATCCAAATACCTGGAATCAAATCCTGCCTTCACCAAGGTGAGAGATTAGCGCAAGGGAAAAAGTTGCTTCGCATTGTGTAACCAACTAATCCCAAAGAGCAATATTATAGGCACCTGTGCTGCTTAGCATTATAGTAATATAGGCATGCGACTTCACGCCTCTTTTTTAGCGTGTGGTGCTTTGCAACATAGGTGCCCTAAGCGCATTCCAATCCCAAAACAAAGGTAAAAGTGAGACAAGCTTTGGTTTACACCAAGAAAAGAAAAACACTGCAGAACATAATTGTTGCTAGCTTATAAAACTTGTGTTTTTGTTTTTTGTATTTGTTTTGTATGTTTATTTTTTTTTCTTTTTTAAGTAGTGAAAAGAATTATAGAAATTTTCCTAAGCAACATCTTTAAAAGGTTCATTTTTGAAAGAAAAATTAAAAACGAAAGTCTCACCTTTGCTGTCATTTTTGTAGTCGCATCTTTTTAATGCCCTTTGTTTATAGTATCCTTAATAAACGTTTTATATTATGAGGAGCAATGCTAAAGGGCACTCGCGTATGTAGCACACGATATTAATAATTGTGGGACTTATATGCAAATTTAAAAAAAAAAAAATTGAGTGTGGCTCGCTGTGCTAAGCACCATAGTTTCCTTTTAGTATTTTCTATTAAGAGGCATATAAGTTGCTAAACCCAATCAAAGGATCTTAGGTTTTGTTCGTCATCCTCACTTAGGAAGTTGAGAGATTCTACCCCATATGGATTTATGGTAACAATTTATCTTGCGCATTTTAACGAGTATAGATTCAATTAAAAAGTAATAACCGTTGCTCTTCGTTCATATTTTCAGTTACCCACAAATTAATTAACTCAACATTAGAACCAGTTTTATTGACTCAAATCCAACCAGTTTTATTGACTCAAATCCTCAACAATAGAGGAAGAGAAAAAAATAGGACTAGATTCAACCAAATGAACATTGAGTCCCACGTTTAAGTTGATATCGGGGGCTACATACACAGTGCAAAATAATAGAGCAATGCTATGGAGTACCATTAGTGTCCATATCACATGAGGTGTAGTTTTGTTATTGGGTATTTATAATCAATAAATTAGGTCACATATGAGTTTTACCTATAATGTAATCATAATCAACCTGTAACAGACTAACACATCATATAGTGTTCCAGAACCATATAATACCCCTTAGCATTACTAAAAAATATATTAGGAAATATTATCAAAGTCCCATTTTCCTAAAAATTCAAATAAAAAATTAACCCACATTAGAACCAGTTTACATTCCAATGAGATCGAATTGAGGATGATCTATCCAATTACTAATTCCAATAGTCGAAACCACTGAAGCACACTCATTTAGATTTTCTAAATGATAGTAGAAAAAGAAAAAAAAATTAGTGGCTTCTTTTAGCAATTAAAATTTCCCAAAGCCCCTTAAAAAATACTCACATGAAGGGCACATGCACATTTAAGGGCAAAGTTGACAGAAAATGGTATAAAGGACTTAAGTGATACAAAATTGTAAGTTGAGGACTCAAAAACTACGAAAAAAAAGAAAGGGGACTTAATTAATACACGAGGGAAAAGTTGGATATTAATCCTAATGGATAACACTACATATCCTAACTTTTGTACCAAATTTTTTATACCAATACATGTGGCGTATAAGTTGTCACCATCTAATTGTTGTGTTAAAACTTATCACAAATAGATTAAATATTATCATCAATTGAGTGATGACAAATCATATATCATTTAGTACATAAATTAGTATATCCTAACCCTAATTTAAACAATAGAGATCAAAAATCTGCTAAGAATAATCTCTTTGACACCCACTTAGACGCTACTTTATTTATACGACACATTTTTTATTTTATTTTTCTCAACCAGTTGGACTTAATAAACAACCTCTCCTTTCTAACTTATTACAACTTTACCACCTTGCTTTTTCACCAACTTCTGTCCTCTCTCTCACACAAAATGCCACAAATTAACTAAACAATCCGCCACTCAGTCCCTCTTCAATTCCTGTTTCCTACCTATATAGGCTACAATATATTTCTTAGGAAAAAAACGTGCATCTCAAAAATAGAAAAAAAGAACCAAATGACTAACTACAATTTTTTGGGTATAAGATTAGTCTTTTATTTCATGTTTTCTATTGATTTGTTTTTGCTAAAGGATAATGTGCCGAAATATATTTTTTTGATATATTAAATTATACATATTTATTTAATCATACAATTAACATGCTAAAAAAACAACTTTTCTAAGTTGTTGTGGACTTCTGGTGAAGAGTTTTAACGACAAGTTATATTAGGAATATCATTCTACTTCTAGTTGAGAATTCTAAATCTTACATTTCTTAAGAAATATTTGATAGATCAATTAAGCATTGGTCAATACAAATCTTAAAATACAACAAAAAGGATAAAACTTAATAACATAAAAGAAAACGATTCGACACATACGACAAAGTTTTCCTTTATCTTTCAAGCAGAGTCTTTGAAATGAAAAAGAAAAAAAGGCTTTCCTTCAATATTATGCTTTTAAATTCGTTGAACTTGCGACATCAAAATATAAATTACAAACTTCTTTTTTTTCATAATGCTAGCTAAAAGAGTAATAATGCATAGTAGCATTTTTTAAAATAATAATACACATAATATTATTACATGCTGACAAAGGAATTTGAAGAATTTCTGCTCTCTCTCATCATTCTGAGAGGAATAATGCTGTGTTTAACATCGTTTAGAGTGTTGAAGTCACTGTAAGCCTGGGCTGTAAGATTAAAACGTTACAACTGAAGCAAACTAAATTGTCCTATGAACAAAGAGGCTCCAGTAGCATAATGTATGCGATTAAAACATTCTTGGACCCTAATTGAGATGTAAACGATGAAGCCACTATTCAAACTTCTTGATTAATGACAAGTCATTCAACATTTTCTCAATTGCTTCGTCGTCATGAGCCCGTCCTTTGGTCTGCAAGTAAAAATGAAAAAAGAAATACACTCCATCAGATTATACTACATTAGAAGAGCAGGTATAATTCATTCTCTTAGTTTCTTAAAAACAGGAGGGATGTTTTTTTTTCGCTTTTTCAGTCCTGAATTAAAAGGGTTAGAAGGGTAGAAGATGGCGTAATAACTCTAAGGTGGGATTTCAAGAACTTTCATATAAACAAATTATAGAACATTTAATTTTAATTGTTCTGCACTAAAAAATAAATGAGAGGGAGAAGTACGTGTGTAATAAAAATATACCTTTATAGATGGTACCATAGCAATAGCTTCCTCCACAGTTTCAGGGCAGAGATTGCCAAGCACACAGAGCTGCACAAAGGAGAATACAACTACTTAGTTATCTCCATGAAATAACAAATCTTTAGCTAGAAATTACTAAGTCATCCAGCATGTTACCTCGAACTCAGCCAGCTGGTATCTGCTTAGGATTCTGAACAGCAGTTAAGGTAACAGATGTGTGGATAAGAGTTTGGATGGGAAGAACAGAGCACATATATCAGAAATTACTAGCAAAAACAACATTTTTTATTATGAAAAACACCTGTGATTTTGTTTTCATTTTTACTTGATTCATAATATTAACGGGTGTTGTTCATAGGCCTGGAAAAAATAATTGAACCCAAGTCTGTGCCTACAACAGTAAGAATATTATGTGACCAAAAGCTGAAAGTTAGATGTAAACCAAGCTGTAAGATAAGTTAGATAGCTATGACAAAATAACAAATTATAACAAATTAAAGGATACTCTCGCACTTGTCTAACAGCATCAGGATTTTTATAGCGGCTAAAACGCTTCACATACTGGAGTGACTTCTCAAACACTCTGAAAAAGGAAGACAAGGCCATGAAGAATTTAGTTTACAGGGTAACAGATTATATAACATGAAATAATGCAACATGTGAGGATTTCCTATTATGCTTTACCATCAAGTCCTAAACAACCTATATGTTGTCTAACACCATTAAAATAAACCGAACTGGAGATAATGTTATTCAACGTACTGCGGTCTTAGAGAGAGGAACTTGAGTTGTATTAGGCAAGATCATATGCAAATGCGTAATAGATAAAAAAATGTGAATTGAAAATACACAGTTACAGATAATTCGACTTAACAATATGCATGACTTCATAATTCTAACTATATCATTCGTAAAATGGAAAGGAAGAAGTCTAATACTTACTGAGAAACTTGGTTCAGTGGATCATCAGACATCTGTTGAAGCTGATCATACTTACGCTCAAGAATGAGAGCAACTTCACAATTCATCAAACATTTGGCCTTCAAAAACTCTGTAAAAGAAAAAGAAAAATAACCCACTGTCAAACTGGGTAAGACTTACACGGAATCTCGAAAAGAAAGTATCTATTGTAGATAACAAGGTGTAGAGATCAAATAACAAATCCAAATAAAACATGAATTGTTTCCACTATTACATCTCTTGCAACAAATCATTCAAGTTTCATCTACTAAAATATTTCTTGAAATCTTATGTCTTCACCACAATTTGCTTATCTTTTGATGTCACCTAAGAAATACAAATATATATATATATATACATATAGCACCGTTCACTTGGGTAAATTTCCTCAATAAGCAAATGTATAACACAAATCCACAACTATTCTACCCAACCTGAAATTAAAAGATGGTCTAAAAGTGCACAATTACGAGAATCAAAAGTGACAATAAGCGAACCCAGAAACCTAGGGTGCGTTTAGTATAGGATTCGAATCCTATTATACAAATCCAAAAATAACTTTCATGTTTCTGGATTTGTAGAATAAGATTCGAATCCTATACCAAATGCGTCCCTAACATCTAAAAACAAAAAAAAAAAAACAACAAAAAAAAAAAAACAACACACAATATCCCAAAATATTTGCTTTTGTCGACCTAAAGAGTTTAAACTAACTGAAAATTTTCTCGGGTCCAGACCACATTAACCTAATTATAAATACACATAACATTCTTTCTGCTAAGCGTATATATAAGAGAGAGAGGCAAAGAGAAAGGTTTGGATAACTGTACCGTCTCCAATTTTGAGCTCGGCGGCGTTTTCTTCCTCTTCTCCAGACATGTTCAGAACCCAATAACACCCTTTCTATTGATCGGATCGCAAAGTCGAAAACTCTGGCCATCAAAAATCAATTAAATACATAAATATATACTGATTATAAGCTATAACAAGTCATAATTTAATTGCAAAATAAAACATAAAAAAATAGATACGGCATTCAATACCGTCAAATACACCAAAATTTTATTCGACTGAGAGAATAGCAGCTAAAGAAAGTTTGCGACCCTCAATCTGAATTCAACACGAGGGTTAAAATTATATGTTATTATATAGAATTTTGTTGGAGTCATTTACCCTATAATGCAGGAGGTTTTGGTAAGTTTAAGAACAAGACCTTTAACCGATAACGCAGGGCAGGCGGCGTTCCAAACAAGGCTGGGCAGCTTTTTTAGTATTTCCATTTTTTCTATTTTTCAAAATTTAAGTAAAATTAAGTCTTTTATCTAAAAAGAAAGAGAAAAAAAAAACATATTTTTAAAAATTGGAATATTAATACCTATTGTTTAGATTTTTTCATATTTCAAAAGTTAAATACAATATTTTTCTTCAAATTTCAATAAGAATTGAATACTCTGATTATGCATTAGTATTACATATTTTCACAATTGATATTTTCATAAAAAACTGTCATAATTACTCCATATTCACTAAGAATATGCATTATCTTTACATTTCTAAAACGAGTTCTAGACTTTTATAAGTTCTCCATTTGAATCCCACAATTAAATTCGTTCTGAACTTGGTTTCAGGAAGCTGCCACTCCTATATATAAAATTATCAGTAGATAAATACAGTTTATTGTCTAAATTACTATACAAATCATTTTGGGGCAATTATAGTGCATCAAATATCATTATAAAAGCTATAGACAAGACTGAGACAAAACAATCACGCCACACTTCAGTCTCAGAATCACAATACGAAACAAACCCATTTGCCTCAACATAGAATAGCAACACAAAATACTATCAATTTTTTTTCATCTAACGAAAAACTCGAAATGTACCCTTAATGCTTAGACAAGCAATGAATCTAGATTTAAACTTGGTAGACATTGGATTCAAAGATCAAATGCCTGAAGGTGTTAACAAGTATAGGAATGATTCTAGAAACCCAAAAAAAAATGGTTTACAATATAAATAAAAACAAGAGTTTCATAAACGAGAAAACAGAGAGCCATAGAATAGATTTTTCAAGTTTTAACCTCCTAACAGCCACCAAAATCAAAACCCAAGAAATATTGAAAAGTAAATCAAAACCCAAGACTCTAAGAGATAATAGAGAGTGTGTACGTACGTTCTGGACTGCTTGGAAGCACCGGTTCGAAGCTGGACTCGTGGACGGTACCGGTTCTGAGCTGGAGTTGTGGACGGTGGAGGAGCGACTGCGTCTGCCGTCTGCGGAGGTGCGCGGAAGTGGATCCGTGGAGGTGCGAGTGGCCGTGAAGGTGGATCGTCGAGCAGTGGGGTCTGGGCAAATCTAAGTGTGAGAGAATGGAGATGTGAAGAATGAGAGAGGGAGAGAGAGAGAGATGAATGAGTTGATTAGGTAGGGTTGCTCTTGGAATAGCTTTGGGTTGGGGCTTAAATAAATGGGTTGAATACTTGAATGGGTTTCTATCACCCTTACGTACAAAAACTAAAAGAATTACAAAAATATGGAACTTGGGCCTTTTTCAAATTTTCGTACGGTTTTTATTAGAAAAATATTATTTTTTTAAAAAAATTTAGAAAAATATCATTTTAGAAATGGTTACTGGTTATCAGTTTTTTACCCGTTACTAGTTACCAGTTATATACTAGTTATAAATACCTTTAGTTACCGATTTCCAGAAACTGGTTACCGGTCACTAGTTACTATTTTAAAAATGATATTTTTCTAAATATTTTTTAAAAAATAGTATTTTTCTAATAAAAACCGTACCGCATCTTCAAAAAATGCTAACCACCATATTTTTCAAATTTTTTTTTACAAAAACACCGTATAATGTCTAATTTTCCCTACTCGAATTAGCCAGTAACAATTATATAGGCCCAATATGACAAATGCAAAACAAAAAAAATTGATATAATTATAATCGGGTCATTTTCGGGTTAGTGGGTTCAACCCGAATCCAACTCGTTTAATAAACAGGTTGACAGGTTCGACCCGAATAGGACCCGAACATGTTTACGCTAAACCCAAACCCGCTAATTTCGTGCGGGTTTCAAGTCGTGTTGTCGTGTCGTGTCCCGGATTCCCAGTCCTATCACAGAACCCCCCCAAGAAAAAAAACCGACTCTACCCTTTTGAACCCTTTTAAACCCCAATTATATGCTATACTAGAATAACAAATAGAAAAAGTGACTATCATCTATGGTAGAAATAAAAAAAGCACCATTTCTAAGAACCAAGAAATCTACAGATGATTTAAAATTAAAATCAAAATAAGAAAAAGAAAAAATTGATAACTCGGGTACCCACCAAGAACCGACTGGTGGTGGTTCGATCGGACCGAGAGAAGGCGACCGAGAGTGTGCAAGTGGGTGAGAGAAGGGCCTTTGTTATAGCCCAGCTGCAGTCTCTGCCCTTTCTAAATAATAGATGAGTCGAACAAATCCCACGAGAACCCGATCCGCCCGAACCGAGAAAATGGATCCACGTAAGTAAACCGAAAAATCTGGTTAAACCCGTCCGAAACCGAGACTAATTCGGTTCGGGTACGGGTCTTCTTGTTACGGATCGGTTATACCCGAATCTGAACACTAAAAAAGAGAGAGAGAGAGAGAAAGACTCTCTCGATAATCCGTCATTCTCCATGGCCGCTTCAGCCCTCCCCCGCTCCATGGCTCCCTCTTTGTTGCCCTTCCTCCATTTTGCCACTATTTTGTTGTCATATGTGATGTTGGTTATATGAATTGGTCTTTCGACATTTTGTAATTATTATTTTTTTCAGAATATGGTAAAAAACCTAGAATAAGGATATTCTCGTTCGGATATTACTATTAGTCGTATTTAGTGAAAATTGGAATTGTATTTTTAAAGTAGGAGAGTAATCTGGTTAAAAGGATCCCATAAATACCTTGAAATATGAACAGTCTTTTTTTTTAAAAAAAAATTCCATTATTATTTGTACTTATGTCTATAATTATTTGTATTTATTATCTTAAAACATGTATTTTAAATAGTTGTACAACTGTGATTTTTTGAAATTGTGTCAAAACTTGGTTTTGCATTTATCAGAAAAAAACAAAGGGATTTTTCTTTTAATTTTTCCCCCTCGAATTATGTACATCCTATCAAGTTGCCCCCCGAACTTTGAAAAGTAGCAAATTTCCTCCTGAACCTCTAAATTGTCTAACTGTCCGGTTAAAGAAACGGAAAATACTATTTTTTGAGGTACTATTTTGGGCATTCTTTCTTTCATCTCCCTAGTTCATTTCCAGATCAAAGCTAGAAGGCATCGAGTTTTACTTTTTTTCTTCTTTTTTCCCAAATTTTGAGAGAAAATATTAAGTAACAATAGTAAGATAAACATGAGTATTGGGTAAGTTCAAGAGAGGTTGAAGAAGAAGTAGATTGGAGAAACATGAGTGTTGAATGATAGTTGAGCTAGATTCAACTATTGTTACTTGACATTTTCTCTAAAAATTTGGAAAAAAAAAACTCGTTGCCTTCTAGCTTTGATCTGGAAATGAACTACGAAAATGAAAGAAAGAATGCCCAAAATGGTACCTCAAAAAATGGTATTTTCCATTTCTTTTACCGGAGAATTAGACAATTTAGAGGTTCAGTGGGAAAATTTGCCACTTTTCAAAGTTCGGGGGGTAACTTGATAGGATGTACATAATTCAGAGGGAAAATATATAAAAAAACCCCCAAAAACTACTGATGTTGTATTTATAGTATCGTATAGATATATAAACGTAATAATTTACCTCAATAATCATTTCAAAAAAAATAATTAATGTCAATAATATGTCAACAATTTTTCTCTTATGCTTTGCCTTTTTTATTATTTCTTATTCATTTATCTCTGTTGTGGAAATTTAGAATAGTGAACTGATAAAAAAATATCCTGAAGTTTAAATGTTCTGCAATTTAAACCTTGAAGTTTGGACTTTACAAAATAATACCCTGAGATTAAGAATTCTGAAAATTAATACTATGTACTAACTGTTTGACCAATTTTAGAACGAAAAAATAAATAATATCCTCCTTTAAACCTACATTAGTCTTTATTATTCTCTTTGAGGATATCATTGTCTTTTACCAATTAAAGTTATTCTAAAAGTCAACTCAGTGTATTAATTTTCAAAAATTCTTAATCTCGTGGTATTATTATGCAAAGTCTAAAGTTCAGGATTTTAATTAGAGAATACCCCAACCTCAGGGGAGAAGTTGGCAATTACCCATTCTCAATAACAACTAAACAAAAGTGCCTGCTTTTTTTTTTTCCTAATAAATGTGTACCCTTTTTTTTAAAAGCAAATACTTGGGAGAAAACTATATGAAGTATTTAACCACAAAGTAAGTTATTTCTTGAGGAAATAACTGATGATATAATCAGCCTATCTATGAAAGATAGAATAGAGTAAGCACTTAGGAAGGATAAATCACTAGAAAATGAATATATATCGAACTCTCATTGTAGTGGGAGGATTGTGAGATAATTTGATAGATATTTGGGAATAAGAGAGTCCTATAACCTAGAATCTGATTACTTTATCTACAAAAAGATAATAGATGATGTTGGTATAAATCTTTAGCAAAAGGCAATAGAATCCACATTAGAGTCTATGTACTCTAATAAAATCTGGGATCTTGTGCCCTCATAAATGTCTCTCTTCCTTCTTAGTATGTTGCTATCTCTACGAGCAGACTCTTTTCTTTCTCTCATTAATTTTGCCTTCCAGTATCTCATATGAACACTCCTCCTGCCATTTATGATTGAGCTATCTCACAAAGATTGTCTTCCTCTCCTCTGTTAAGATCTATTCCCATTTATGAAGATCTATGGCATTGTTTTGTCGAACCCATCGGCATATGTTACTTTTAGATCATGATGAAATTGCAGATCTAAATTGATCATGTTGTCAGAGTCATTGCCGGATAATTATTGTTGTCAAAGAAGATGATTAAAACCACCATTATCTTTGACGAAGTGGGTTGGCTTAAGTGGTAAGAGTACCTACTACTTGGGATCTCGGTCCTAGGTTCGAGTCACACCGGGGATAGGTGTGAAAACTTATTATCCCTAATAAGGTGGGGTGGGGATTGGGTAGTAGTAGGTATTCTTTTTTAATTTATAATAAGTGGAGGTCATTAGTTAAGCCCTACTTTAAAAAAAAAACTACCATTATCTTCAATGTAGTTTACAATATTGTCAAATGCAGCTAGTTTACAATACTATTAAAAAGTAAATAACATGTTTACGTTATTGTACCTTATTGTCAAAAGTAAACAACTAGTTTACAATACTATTAAGAAGTAAATAGCACACAAACATTATTATGAAAAGTAATATTACGAGAATCAGAAGTTACAATAAGCAAACTCAGAAACCTAGGGTGCGTTTAGTATAGAATTCGAATCCTATTCTACAAATCTAGAAACAGCTTTCATATTTTTGGATTTGTATAATAAGATTCGAATCCTATACCAAATGCGCCCCTAACATCTAAAAACAAAATAAAAAAAACAACACACACAATATCCCAAAATACTTGCTTTTGTTGACCTAAAGAGTTTAAACTAATTGAAAATTTTTTCGGGTCCAGACCACATTAACCTAATTATAAATACACATAACATTCTTTCTGCTAAGCGTATATATGAGAAAGAGAGGCAAAGAGAAGGGTTTGGATAACTGTACCGTCTCTAATTTTGAGCTCGGCGGTGTTTTCTTCCTCTTCTCCAAACATATTCAGAACCCAATAACACCCTTTCTGTTGATCGGATCGCAAAGTTGAGAACTCTGGCCATAAAAATAAATTAAATACATAAATATATACTGATTACAAGCAATAACAATTCATAATTTAATGACAAAATAAAACATAAACCAAGCTGAAAGTTAGATGTAAACCAAGCTGAAAGATAACATAGATAGCTATGACAAAATAACAAATTATAACAAATTGAAGGATACTCTTGCACTTGTCTAACAACATCAGGATTTTTATGGCGGCTAAAATGCTTCACATACTGGAGTGACTTCTCAAACACTCTGAAAAAGGAAGACAAGGCCATGAAGAATTTAGTTTACAGGGTAATAGATTATATAACATGAGATAATGCAACATGCTAAGGATTTCCTATTATGCTTAACCAGCAAGTCCAAAACAACCTATATATTGTCTAAAACCATTAAAATAAACCGAACTAGAGATAATATTATTCAACATACTACAGTCTTAGAGAGAGGAATAACTTGAGTTGTATTAGGCAACATCATAAGCAAATGCGTAATAGATAAAAAAAAAAAATGTGAATTGAAAATACATAGTTACAGATAATTCTACTTAACAATATGCATGACTTCATAATTCTAACTACATCATTCGTAAAATAGAAAGGAAGAAGTCTAATACTTACTGAGAAACTTGGTTCATTGGATCATCAGACATCTATTGAAGCTGATCATACTTACGCTCAAGAATGAGAGCAACTTCACAATTCATCAAACATTTGGCCTTCAAAAACTCTGTAAAAGAAAAAGAAAAATAACCCGCTATCAAATTGGGTAAGAGTTACACGGAATCTCGAAAAGAAAGTGTTTATTGTACATAACAAGGAGTAGAGATCAAATAACAAATCCAAATAAAACATGACTTGTTTCCACTATTACATCTCTTGCAACAAATCGTTCAAGTTTCATCTACTAAAATATTTCTTGAAATCTTATTTCTTCACCACAATTTGCTTATCTTTTGATGTCACCTAAGAAATACAAATATATATATATATATACATATAACACCGTTCACTTGGGTAAATTTCCTCAATAAGTAAATGTATAGCATACAAATCCATAACTATTCTACCCAACCTAAAATTAAAAGATGGTCTAAAAGTGCACAATTACGAGAATCAGAAGTTACAATAAGTAAACCCAAAAACTTAGGGTACGTTTAGTATAGGATTCGAATCATATTATACAAATCCAAAAATAGCTTTCATATTTCTGTATTTGTAGAACAAGATTCGAATCCTATACCAAATACACCTCCTAACATCTAAAAAAAAAATAACAGCACACACAATATCCCAAAATACTTGCTTTTTTCGACTTAAAGAGTTTAAACTAACTGAAAATTTTCTCGAGTCTAGCCCACATTAACCTAATTATAAATACACATAACATTCTTTTTGCTAAGCGTATATATAAGAAAGAGAGGCAATGAGAAGGGTTTGGATAACTGTGCCGTCTCCAATTTTGAGCTCGACAGCGTTTTCTTCCTCTTTTCCAGACATATTCTGAACCCAATAACACCCTTTCTATGGAACGGATCGCAAAGTTGAGAACTCTGGCCCTCAAAAATCAATTAAATACATAAATATATACTAATTATAAGCTATAACAAGTCATAATTTAATTGCAAAATAAAACATAAAAAATTATAAGCTATAACAAGTCATAATTTAATTGCAAAATAAAACATAAAAAAATAGATATGGTATTCAATACCGTCAAATACACCAAAATTTTATTCGACTGAAAGAATAGCAGCTAAAGAAAGTTTGCGACCCTCGATCTGAATTCAACACGATGGTTATAATTATATATTGTTATATAGAATTTTGTTGAGAGTCATTTACCCTATAATGCAGGATGTTTTGATAATTTTAAGAACAAGACCTTTAACCAATAACGCAGAGCAGGTGGCGTTCCAAACAAGGCTGGGTAGCTTTTTTAGTATTTCCATTTTTTCTATGTTTCAAAATTTAAGTAAAATTAAGTCTTTTATCTATAAAGAAAAGAAAAAAAATGTATTTTTAAAAATTAGAATATTAATACCTATTGTTTAAATTTTTTCATATTTCAAAAGTTAAATACAATATTTTTCTTCAAATTTCAATAAGAATTGAATACTCTTATTATGCATTAGTATTACATATTTTCACAATTGATATTTTCATAAAAAACTGTCATAATTACTCCATATTCACTAAGAATATGCATTATCTTTACATATTTTTTCAATTGATATTTTTAGAATAAATTGTCATAACTACTCCATATTCACTTATAGGTTACCTAAAAATTTGGAAAGATTTAAGATTTTTCTTTTTTACATTGATGTTTGATTTTTCTAGAATCTACAACCTACATTTTTTTCTCTACTTATGTATAAACATATATTTCTTTTAAAAGTTTACAACATATTTTGTAAAATAAAAAAATAAAAAATGAAATACTCAATCTTTTTCGATCTCTCAAGCACTCTTTATTGTGGTTCCTAATATTTTAGAACTTTTAGCCAAAATAAAAGTTGCAAATAGAGATAAAAGAGCCCTTCGGCAAGTGAAATTTGGGTTTTTAGTGATTTTCGTAGCACATTGACTAACGCCACTCACTTTCTAAACCACTATTTTCCGTCAGTCATTGACTAGCACCAGTTGTAGTTACTCTTCCACCAACTTTAAACACACAGATAAGGTTTTTTGACTTCTTTTTATACTATATAAAATGACTCATAAAGTTTTTTTTAATAATTTATTGTTATATTATGCATTTTTAATAATATTATGATTTCTTGAGTTGGGTTCTGCTTCAGGACTAAAATTAAGGTTTGATTTTCAACTTGTTATATAAAAGTAATTGATTTTTTACATGATATACATATGTTATTCAGTTAGTAATTTACTTTTAAATATGTAAAGTTCATGATTACTATAAGTGTTTTTTCATTTTAAGAATGAACATATATGTGTGTGATATATATGAAAAATATAAGTCGAATTAGTGGGAAAAATATATAATATCTGAAATACGAATTATACTTTCTGATTTTACATCACAAAAGACATTCGTTACAAAATAGGAGTGTCAAAACCCAAATTCTCTAACACTATAGGGTTTTGCTTCTAAAGAATGAGTTTACGGTTATAGAAAATTTCCATCTAAATATAACAAATTTAATAAAAAGAGAAAAATAGAGAGTTTGATTTAATCACAAAATGGAACTCTTGAAAAATTTCTCGCTAGTAGTATGAGGATGTAAACAACTTAAGTAAAAGAATCAAATGAACAAACAAATTTTAATGAAATAGGGAATAATATTTGTTTTTAATTTTTAGAAAGCACCCTATTGGAGGATTTACCTACCAAGAGTGCTTGACCTAGTTTTGAAGGATGCCTTAAGAGTAAGGCGATTGACCCCTTAAAACTGAAGGCATCTATCATATATATACATATACACATATTATTTTATATACATTTCAAACCCCATAAAGCTCAATTACAACATAGCGTATCTTTACATATGGAGGAACTACAATATCTTGATATTCCACATAATAATCGCTGCCACTTCATCAAATCATGTTGAAATCCTGACATTACCTAAAACAAGTCAAGAATCTATATTGCTCATATCGGTGGTCCAAAAATATTGTATACATCTAATATTACTTGCATTGACCATATATAAGGAGGCTACATCTAAGTCGATAGAAGTAGACATACATAAGCTAAGTTATTCATACACAAACTCTAGAAAATCAACGACATTGATGTTTGACATATTCTATCATGTGAAATCTAGCAGATTTATACAAAAAGATACTTCTATCTTACATTCCAAAAGCTTGTACACAAGACTGAATAGTGTCAATTCCGTGACTTATGAAGAAAAATTATCTTTGCTACTTTGAAGGGGAGAATATGCAATTGTACTCTTTTTTCCTCAACCTAGTTTTGTTCCACTAGGATTTCTAGGAAGGATTTTCAATGAGGTAGTTTGAAATGCGTTTCTTGTACAAGAGGTATGTACTCTTTCTTCCTTGCCATTTTTATCCCACTGAGTTTTTCCAGGTAAGGTTTTTAATAAGTCATATCGTAATAGTACAAATAAGTTTTCAAAAAGGAGTGTTATATATATATATATATATTGGAAACTCATTATAAAAAAAGCAACATAAGAGGTTTTATGTTTTATATTATTTCATTTTGTAAAGATATAAGAAAATAACTATTTGATATATATTATACTATTATACTATATTATTTAAAGTATAGTAAGTATAGTAAGCATAAGGTATTGCAAGTAAGAAATCAGTCGAGGAAAGTTGGGACTCTTGGATTTAACTTCTGAATTTAGCACAATGGTTCAATATTTTCTTTTGAGTCATTTACATCATACTGACCTTTATTGAACCTATAGATACATGTATTATTTGATAATTTTAAAAACATCTCATTTGACTGATCTGTAAAGTGAATCTATCTAGTACGTGTCCTTGGCTTTGCTAAGAAATGACATATCCTTTATTCCTAAAGAATCATTGTTAACGTGTACACATAACACATCATTTGATTCATGTGCAAATATAGGGTACATTTGGTACAGGATTCGAATCCTATTCTTCAAATCTAGAAACAGTTTTTACATAGAAAGTTGAAACAGCTATTTATTGTTTACTTTTTTGGCAACATTTATGTTTTTTTAAAGTAAAAAAAAATGACAGATTTTCTCAAACAACATATTGATGACGCTTTTTTTTTTAAAAAAAAATTCTATTATGAATTTATACATAAGCTGGTTTAACTAGGATTCAAATTACTCTCCTCCCACATGCTTATACACACTCCTAAGAATCCTAGACCAACAAAGCTAAGCCTCAATTGGCATATCGATGAAACTAAGGACAGAGCCAAAAATTTCGTCTAGTGGGGGCTGGAATGAAATTATATCTATTTTTTAGAAATATTCTATATTTTTCTATTTTTGAGTGGGGGCTTTATATGTTAATTAAATTATAGAAAAATAAAAATACAAATAAATTTCTATATTTTTAAAGAGAAAATAAAAATAAAAATGAGTGGGGGTTCAAGGCCCCACTGACATGATTGTCCCTCTGTCTGTAGATGAAACTCTTTCTTTCATTTTTACACAAAAAAAAAAAAAAAAAAAAAACATAAAAGATAATTGTTGCCAACCAGGCCAAGTTATGACTGGTAAATTTTGATCTCAACTGAGGTCGAATCACCGTTCGACCGTAGTCAGACAATTTGACTTGTTCGAAGCCACCGGTCGAAAATTTTCAACCGGACTTCAACCATAGTCGAACATTTTTTTACCCTAGTCGAACATGGTCGTCCATCTTTCCAGCGCCAACTCCTTCACTTTTGACTTTTTCGACTTAGTCGAAAATTTTCGACTAGGGTCGAGTCAGGAATAATTTTGAAACTCCAAAATTTCGTTAAATGACGTGGAAATAAAAATCCTAATTTTGTAAATAATTTATAGATTATTCCTTTTTCACCACATGTATTAAAAAAGGGTCAAAATTAATAATACCTCTTTTTCTAAGGGCTATCTACAAAATTCCAGGCCCAAGACACTAAAAATTGAAAAATCCCGGATGGAATGATTTTTTTGAAAAATCCCGGATTGATTTAGAAAATTATCACTTTTTAAAAGTATTATTAGAAAAATAACACTTTTAAAAAATATTTAGAAAAATACCATTTTTCTTTAAATTTGGTAATTTTCAATGGTACTCGAGGTAACCAGTTAGGTTACTTAGAGTAACCAATCCAGTTACTTGAAGTAACTGTCCAAGTTACCTCAAGTAACTTGACTAGTTTCCTTAAGTATCTCATCAATCAATAAAAAGTGGTATTTTTCTAATTATTTTTAAAAGTGATATTTTTATAATTAAATCTGGGATTTTTCAGAAGAACTTCAAATTCCAGGATTTTTCAATTTGTTTGGAAAAATACCATAAAAAATCAAATTTCCTCTTTTTCTAATATCATATAGGTACTATATCTACTAAGACTAAGTGGTTTTACCAATCCAACTTGGAAATTTTTTACATGAAAATTAGACTTTCCTTACCATACAATATAAGGCTCAATATATAAGCAAGTCTCATAATTCTAAACATGATTTATGCCCCGCTGAAGTAAGTTTTTGGCTCAGTCCTTAATCACAAACTAATAAATGCATAGGATACACGTACAAATTTAAAGATACCCTTAACATTATTTATTAAACAATGGTCAAACTGAAAAAAAAAAAAAAACAAAAACAAAAACAAAAAGAGGATAAATAAATAAAAATCTTGGGTTATTGAACTTTTCAAACAAGTCCTTATGTACCAGAAATCAAAATTTTGACAGGAAAATTCACCATGGGGAAAACCATGGGTTGAAGAATCCAATTGATTGGTTTTTACATGTACAACATCCACCATCAAGGGTCTAACTTTTAAAGTACCCAACTGTGTGTTCTATAATATGGGTTTCTAACATTTTTACATATAAAAAATCAAAAGAATTACAAAAATACGGAAGTCGGGCTTTTTTCAAATTTTTGTACGATTTTTATTAGAAAAATATCATTTTTTAAATAAAATTATAAAAATATCATTTTTAAAATGGTTACTGGTAACCAGTTTCTGAAAACTGGTAACCGGTTACTGGGAATCAGTTATATACTAGTTATAAATACCTTTACTTACTAGTTACCAGTTTCCAGAAACTGGTTACCGCGGTAACTAGTTACTATTTTAAAAAATGATATTTTTTTAAATATGTTTTTTAAAATGATATTTTTCTAATAAAAATCTTACCGCATCTTTAAAAAAACGTTAACCACCGTATTTTTCAAATTTTTTTTCAGAAAATACCTATAATGTCTAATTTCCCCCTATAATATCTCCACCACGTTTGAAATGGTCAATTGTGGATTCCTAAATCCAAGTAGTTAAGCCCACATTTCATTGCATGCAAACTGTAAAATAGCTAGAATAAAATTAATCAAAGCTAATATGTTACTCCCATTTATTCCTTTTTCCTTTTTTAACTCCAAATTCAAAGTCATGGGAAAATCTAGCAAAAAAACTGCTTTTTTTCTTTTCTGGTTCATGGCAATCTCCATTGAAATGTACCCATCAACAGGGCAAAGACTAGAGATTGATAATAAACAGTCTTTCACAAAGATACTACAAAACACAATTTCTTTGCTGAAGAGTTCCCAGAAGAGATCTTGGGAAAAAATCAAAGCCGTGATGCAAGAGTTTCAGTTTCAATATTTCCCACCAAACTTAGAGTAAGATTTCTCATTTCTTTTCCTTATTTATTTTTTTTGGGTGATTTATATAAAACCACTTGCTTCACATTTTTTTTTTGTGGTTCATGTGTTAACAAGTATTTGAATGTCGTTTCAGCTTTAGAGGCTCAGATGAAGCTAATCTAGGGGGTGGCACCGGAGGCAAGATGAAACAAGCAGTTGGGAAGAGTTTTGACAAAAGCAAAGAGACAGTTGAGGGAACCGCTAAATCAGCTGCTGAAGTTGTTGGCAAAACAATGGACAAGACAACGAAGAAAGTAAAGAAAAGTGTCTTTGAAGAGGAATCCGACGCAGAGCTTTGAGCCTTCGATCGATTCTGGTTTTTGATCTGTAAAGATGCATTGATTTGCCCATTCGTTCTTCCTGTTGAGCTTGTCTCAAAATGTCATCATTTTTTCTTTACAAACTTTTCTTAAAGACGAATACCCTTGATGCTTGATCAAAGCTTAAGAAGAAAATCCCTGCAGATCTGATGATATTGGTCTATGCAGAGAAGGGTTGTAGAGTTGTGGTGGAACATTCAGTTTGGAGTCTTTGGGTTCAGGCTTCAACAGTACGCTTACTATGCAGATGTGCTTATTCATTTCAATAGTTTCTTGTCCAAATTCTGTCTACATTATTGATGTTTTCATATTCCTACATCAGAACTCTTAGAAGAGAAGTCAGTATTCAGTATTTATAATGATTAAATCCCCTGACCACTCAAGTATGACAACATCACAATACTATCTCCAAGCGCAGTAATAATGATATAGCAACAATGAAACAAAGTTGCCTGAGCAGCAACTTTAGATTATAAAGTGAATGGTTTCATGATCCAGTACAAGACTCAACAGAAACTCCACTCCTCTCGGCACTTAAACTTCACTTTTTGAGGATTCCAACTGCTCACGCACCTGAATTCACCTGCTAGAAATGCGATCAGAGGAGATCTTCGGAGACAGCAAATTCAAGCTGTTGTTAGGTAAGTCATACATGGAATCCAACCCCACATCAAAGGAACTTATCTCATTGAAGTGATGAGAGGAACGCTTGACAAAACAAAGCATGTGTTTTAAACTCTCACAAACAGCAAAAGGGGTCGAAGTCTTGGGCTAAGCACCTAAAATGACATGATATCTTGCTCATAGTCATCTGATAATGAGATATGATACAGCAAAGCCAAAACCTACGTATACACATAAAGCTCATAGAAATCATCTTTCCAAAATTGCTTCAATTCTCAATAAAGATTGCGGTAAAGAAGCACTGAGATGAATCAAGTCGATGCCTGTGGCTTAAAATTGATTGCCAATAAAATCACATTACACAACCAGTGACCACATGCCTCAGAATCTAGAGAAATGAACACTACCAATCAACCACTGATGCCATAAAAATTTCAAATTGTACAAAAATGAACTAAGAAGAATGAGAAGCAGAAAGTTTGAGACATTCACTCTGGCATCTTCGGAGACATATGTCGTTCCAATTAGGTACTTGATGTTGGTTAACACAGACAGTTCGAGCGCACGCATCAGCACAAGCATCAAGCTCGGATACCCCACAGACAGTAACACAGGTGTCAGGAATTGGATCTTTTGAGAATGAACCAACCTTTTTCAGCATTCTCTTTGATGTACACACCCTCTCGCAGACAAAAATCTCATCAGAATTCTTCTCCCTACCCCGAGAGCTCTGTAATCTCTGCTCTTCCGCATACCTTTTCTTCATTCTAAAAGCTTGCCCTGCAACAACCGCAGGGATGGCAGCCAAGAGAGACCACCACACTTCCACCATCACCACACAGAAAGGTCAAGCTCTTCTATAATATATGTTCTTCAGTCCTTCATGGAAGATTTGAAATATCAAGAACTCTACCATTCACATAATCTTGTTTTCCTTGTTATTTCACGCAATTTAAGTGAAATACTTTTACAAATTCGATATGGCACAAATCATGGAGTATACATGTGCAGATAAGATATCATCGAATTGAATATTTTATGATAGTTGGAGTACTAGATTTTTCAGTTAATGTGAACTTTTATTATTAAACAACTGATATACTAAAACGAGTTCTAGACTTTTATAAGTTCTCTATTTGAATCCCACAATTAAATTCGTTTTGAACTTGGTTTCAGGAAGCTGCCACTCCTATACATAAAATTATCATTAGATAAATACAGTTTATTGTCTAAATTACTATATAAATCATTTTGGGGCAATTATAGTGCATCAAATATCATTATAAAAGCTATAGACAAGAGTGAGACAAAACAATCACGTTACACTTCAGTCTCAGAATCACGATACGAAACAAACCCATTTGCCTCAACAAAGAATAGCAACACAAAATACTATCAATTTTTTTTTTTTCATCCAACGAAAAACTCGAAATGTATCTCTTCTTACCACATTAGGGCGAGCAATTCGTGTCAACGGATCGTGTTCGTATCGTGTCAAAGTATATGTATAACAGGTATATGTTCAACCCGAACACAACTCAGTTATTAAACGTATCAGATATTATAACACGAACACGACCCATTTATAATATAACAGGTATATGTTCAACCCGAATACAACCCATTTATTAAACGTGTCAGATATTATAACACGAACACGATCCGTTTATAAACGGGTTGACACGACACGACCCGTATAATCCGTTTACTAAACAGATCATATTGGCCCGCGACCTGTGACACGACCCGCGACTCGTTTAGGCAATTTTTAGAGAGGGAAAAAAAAACTTTATCCGATCAAAATGACCATTTTCCTCTATATTATCAATAGTTCAAGGTCCAAATTTTAACCTATTAATTCAGATATCAATTTCTAATTTTCAATATCATTCAAAATCGAAACAAAGGTTAAATAAAGCTTGGAAAAGTTAACAATCGATAAAAATAATACATAAGCCACACAAACACACATACTAGCCCATATGAAGATAATTCAAACATAAACCATACTAATCCAAAAGTTGTTCAAATGCAAAATAAGAAATAGAAATCAAACAAACATAAACCATAAAATAGTTCCACATGTTAAAAAAGAAATCCAAAACTAAGTTATTTATCAAATGCAATAGAACTTGAACTTTGGGGTCAAACTTTCATCATCCTTTATACTAAGCTCTATGATATATCTTTTATGAGCTATTCTATTTCATGTTTTGGATTGTGCATTATCTAAATCTCAAAGGAAAAGACTAGTATAATCAACATAAGAAAAAAAATCACCATAATAATAATATCATTATACCTTATTACTAAATATAGCCAATCTCTCGTACAAACAAGTGCCTCAGCGGTTGAAGGTTTAGGTGAACTGCGATATTGATCAAGCACACGTCGACCAATACTAAAAGATTAGGAACCATCAATACCCTCAATTTCAATCGTATCTTTATTATTCATTATATCATCTATGAAACTGAGAAGAAACATTATATAATCAAAGAATACTAGTGATGAAAAGAGACAAAACTATATCTTACTACATACAAAAAGAGCCACAATATGGACAGAATATTGCACGCATTGAATATAGTACATATAGATCATGGACTATAGACCAGGCACGAATAAACCAAGTTCCACTAACGCTTGTTAGCTATGTATGGCATTATATTGGTATGATAGTATCCTAACTAATAACTTATGATCATGAAGAAATTGGTGGTGAGTGTACAATTCTTTTCCTTTTTTTTTTATTCATAAAAAAAAGCCAATTTTTATGCATAAAACTATACTATTCTTTACAATGTTACGTGGAATGAGAATAGCTTTCGAATATGGTAGTGGAAACCACTACCTTATGCTTCCTTAACTTTATCATCACCACCATCATCATATATTTATATCTTTATCGACCAAATACACAAAACGCAAATACACATTATCTCTCAAAAGGAATATTGTTCCTCCTCAAGTGCCTTTTCTTTTTACACACCTTTTCATTACCCTACTATCCATAATATAAGATGACTTCTCTCATTAAGCCCTCTCACTGGCTATTCCTTCTCATCACTACGTTTCTTAATTTCCTCCTTACAGCTCGAACTAGCTAGGACAAAATCTAACAAATATGTGTAATTATTCCTTCAGCAAATAATACGGAGAGAACCGAGAACCATGGAATGGCTGATATATAAACGTCCTAATATTGAATTTGGATATACCTTCATTCAGTAAAATGGTTCTGTACCCTTAATGCTTAGACAAGCAATGAATCTAGATTTAAACTTGGTAGACATTGGATTCAAAGATCAAATGCCTGAAGGTGTTAACAAGTATAGGAATGATTCTAGAAACCCAAAAAAAATGGGTTACAATATAAATAAAAAATAAGAGTTTCATATAAACGAGAAAACTGAGAACCATAGAATAGATTTTTCAAGTTTTAACCTCCTAACTCAGCCACCAAAATCAAAACCCAAGACCCAAGAAATATTGAAAAGTAAAGCAAAACCCAAGACTCTAAGAGATAATAGAGAGTGTGTACGTACGTGCTTGACTGCTTGGAAGTACCGGTTCGAAGCTGGAGTTGTGGACGGTGGAGGAGCGACTGCGTCTGCCGTCTGCGGAGCTGCGCGGAAGTGGAGCCGTGGAGGTGCGAGTGGCCGTGGAGGTGGATCGTGGAGCAGTGGGGTCTGGGCAAATCTAAGGGCAAATCTAAGTGTGAGAGGATGGAGATGTGAGAGATGTGAAGAAAGAGAGAGAGAGAGAACAGATCAAAGATTCTGTGAGTGAGAGATGAATGAGTGTGAGTGACTTGATTAGGTCATTAGGGTTGCTCTTGGGAATAGTTTTGAGTTTGGGCTTAAATAAAGAATAATGCTACGGGATGGCCTCATGTGTCAGTCTGCCACTGGTTAATCATAATTATAATTCAGGTGGGACTCATGTGGGATCCAGTTTATTAATTAAATCATCCAGTGACAGATAGACATGTCATTGTGGTGTTGGGCACCACTGGTGCTTATAGCATTGCTCTTAAATAAATGAATAATGCTACGGGATGGCCTAATGTGGGACCTAGTTTATTAATTAAATCACCCATTGATAGATAGACATGTTATTATGGTTTTAGTACTTTGTAGCATTACTCTAAATAAATGGGTTGCATAGTTGAATGAGCAGTAACAATTATATAGACCCAACATGATAAATGCCAAAAAAAAAAAAACTGATATAATTATAATCGGGTCATTTTCGGGGCAGTGGGTTCAACATGAACCCGACCCGATTAATAAACAAGTTGGCATATTCAACTCGAACACAACTCGAATCCGTTTATGCTAAACCCAAAACTACTAATTTCGTGCGAATTTCGAATCGTATTACCGTGCCGTGTCTTGGATTGCCAGCCCTACACAAAACTCGAAAAAAAAAAATAAAAAAAAATGACTCTACCCTTTTGAACCCTTTTAAACCCCAATTATATGCTATACTAGAATAACAGATAGCAAAAGTGACTATTATCTATGGTAGAAATAAAAAAGCACCACTTCTAAGAACCAAGACATTTGCAGATGATTTAAAATTAAAACCAAAAGAAGAAAAGAAAAAAAATTGATAACTCGGGTACTCACCAAGAACCGATTGACGGTGGCTCAATCGGACCGAGAGAAGGCGAATGAGAGTGTGCAAGTGGGTGAGAGAAGGGCCTTTGTTATAGCCTAGCTACAGCCTTTGCCCTTTCTAAATAATAGACGAGCCGAACAAATCCCACGAGAACCCGATCCGCCCCAACTGAGAAAACGAGTCCACGTAAGCAAACCGAAAAAATCGGGTTAAACCCGTCCGAAACTGAGACTAATTTGGTTTGGGTACAAGTCTTCTTGTTACGGATTGGTTATACCTGAACCCGAACACTAAAAGAAAAAAGAGAGAGAGACTCTCTCTCGATAATCCGTCATTCTCCATGCCGCTTCAGCCCTCCTCCTCCTCCACTCCATGGCTTCCTCTTTGTCGCCTTTCCTCCATTCCATCATTATTTTGTTGTCGTATGTGATGTTGGTGATATGAATTGGTTTTTTTGACATTTTGTATTTTTTTTTTTCGAAAAACAGTAAAAAACCTAAAATAAGGATATTCTTGTTCGGATATTACTATTAGTCTTATTTAGTGAAAATTGGAATTGTATTTTTAAACTAGGAGAGTAATCTAGTTAAAAGGATCCCATAAATATCTTGAAACATGAACAGTCTCTTATTTAAAAAAAATTCCCATTATTATTTGTACTTTTTTTTTGAGTGAAACCATTATTATTTGTACTTATGTCTATATTTATTTGTATTTATTATCTTAAAACATGTATTTTAAATAGTTGTACAACTATGATTTTTTGAAATTGTGTCAAAACTTGGTTTTGCCTTTATCGCAAAAAAACTAATGATGATGTATACACAATATCGTATAAATATATAAACGTAATAATTTACCTCAATAATCTTTTCAAAAAAAAATAATTAATGTGAATAATATGTCAATAAGTTTTCTCTTATACTTTGCTTTTTTTATTATTTCTTATTAATTTATTTCTGTTATGGAAATTTAGAAAGGTAAACTGATAAAAAATATCCCGAAATTTGAATATTTTGTAATTTAAACCTTCAAGTTTAGATTTTACAAAATAATACCCTGAGATTAAGAATTTCTGAAAATTAATACTATGTACTGACTTTTTGACCAATTTTACAACGAAAAAACAAATAATATCCTCCTTTAAAACTACATTAGTCTTTATTATTCTCTTTGAGGATATTATTATCTTTTACCAGTTAAAGTTATTCTAAAAGTCAACTCAGTATATTAATTTTCAAAAAATCTTAATTTCGTGATATTATTTTGCAAAGTCCAAAGTTCAGGATTTAAATTAGAGAATACTCCAACCTCAGGGGAGAAGTTGGCAATTACCCGTTCTCAACAACAACTACACAAAAATGCCAGCGTTTTTTTTTTCCAAATAAATGCGTACCTTTTTTTTAAAAGCAAATACCAAAAGTGCCTTCATAAGTGTCTCTCTTCCTTCTTAGTATACTGCTCTCTCCATGAGCAGACTCTTTTCTTTCTCTCATCAATTTCGCCTTCTAGTATCTCATATGAACACTCCTCCTGCCATTCATGGTTGAGCTAGCTTACAAAGATTGTCTTCCTCTCCTCCGTTAAGATCCATTCCCATTTAGGAAGATCTATGGCATTATTTTGTCGAACCCATCGGCAAATGTTACTTTAAGATCATGATGAAATTGCATATCTAAATTAATCATGTTGTCGGAGTCGTTGCCGGATAATTATTGTTGTCAAAGCAGATGATAAAAACCACTATTATCTTTAATGTATTATAAAATATTGTCAAATACAACTAGTTTACAATACTATTAAAAAGTAAATAATATATTTATGTTATTGTACCTTATTGTCAAAAGTAAACAATGTGTTTACAATACTGTCAAGAAGTAAATAACTAGTTTACAATGCTATTAAGAGGTAAATAGCATGCAAACATTATTATGAAAAGTAAACAATTAATTCACAATACTAACATAAAGTAAACTATAACTTTATGTTATCATCAAGAAGTAAACAACTAGTTAACAAATGTATCTCTTCTTACCACAAACCCCCCTCCCAAAAAAACCGACTCTACCCTTTTGAACCCTTTTAAACCCTAATTATATGCTATATTAGAATAACAGATAGCAAAAGTGACTATTATCTATAGTAGAAATAAAAAAGCACCATTTCTAAGAACCAAGAAATCTGCGGATGGTTTAAAATTAAAATCAAAATAAGAAAAGAAAAAAACTTATAACTCAGGTACTCACCAAGAACCGATTGGCAGTGGCTCGATCGGACTAGGAGAAGGCAACTGAAAGTGTGCAAGTGGGTGAGAGAAGGGCCTTTGTTATAGCCTAGCTGCAACCTTTGCCCCTTCTAAATAATAGACGAGCCAAACAAATCCCACGAGAACCCGATCTGCCCGAACCGAGAAAATGGGTCCACGTAAGCAAACCGAAAAAATCGGGTTAAAGCCGTCTGAAACTGAGACTAATTCGGTTCAGGTACAGGTCTTCTTGTTATGGATTGGTTATACCTAGACCCGAACACTAAAAGAGATAGAGAGACTCTCTAGATAATTCGTCATTCTCCATGGCCGCTTCAGCCCTTCTACTCCTCCGCTCC
Source organism: Trema orientale (assembly GCA_002914845.1). Lineage (NCBI taxonomy): Eukaryota > Viridiplantae > Streptophyta > Magnoliopsida > Rosales > Cannabaceae > Trema > Trema orientale. The sequence continues at coordinate 335,836 of JXTC01000144.1, read as the reverse complement.
ATGGCTCCGTCTTTGCCGCCCTTCCTCCATTCCATCACTATTTTGTTGTCGTATGTGATGTTGGTAATATGAATTGGTTTTTTGACGTTTTGTATTTTTTTTTCCGAAAAACACTAAAAAACCTAGAATAATGATATTCTTGTTCGGATATTACTATTAGTTGTATTTAGTAAAAATTGGAATTATATTTTTAAACTAGGAGAGTAATCTAGTTAAAAGGATCCCATAAATATCTTGAAACATGAACAATCTTTTTTTAAAAAAAATTCCCATTATTAATTGTATTTTTTTTAGTGAAACCATTATTATTTGTACTTATGTCTGTATTTATTAATATTTATTATCTTAAAACAATGCATTTTAAATAGTTGTACATCTGTGATTTTTTGAAATTTTGTCAAAACTTGGTTTTACATTTATCACAAAAAACTAATGATGGTGTATATACAGTATCGTATAAATATATAAACGTAATAATTTACCCAAATAATCCTTTCAAAAAAAATAATTAATGTGAATAATATGTCAATAATTTTTCTCTTATGCTTTGCTTTTTTTTTTATTATTGCTTATTCATTTATTTCTGTTATGGAAATTTAGAAAGATGAACTAATAAAAAATACCCTGAAGTTTGAATGTTCTAAAATTTAAACTTGAAGTTTGGACTTTACAAAATAATATTATGAGATTAAGAATTTCAAAAAATTAATATTCTGTACTAACTTTTTGACCAATTTTAGAACGAAAAAACAAATAATATCCTCCTTTAAAACTACATTAGTCTTTATTATTCTCTCTGAGGATATTATTGTCTTTTACCATTTAAAGTTATTCTAAAAGTCAACTCAGTGTATTAGTTTTCAAAATTCTTAATCTCGTAATATTATTTTGTAAAGTCTAAAGTTCAGGATTTAAATTAGAGAATATCCCAACCTCGGGGGATAAGTTGGCAATTATACGTTCTTAACAACAACTAAACAAAAGTGCCTGCGTTTTTTTTTTCCCCCAATAAATGCATACCCTTTTTTAAAAAGAAAATACCAAAAGTGCCTCATAAGTATTTCTCTTCCTTCTTGGGATGCTGCTCTCTCCACGAGCAGACACTTTTCTTTCTCTCATCAATTTTGCCTTCCAGTATCTCATATGAACACTCCTCTTGCCATTCATGATTGAGCTAGCTCACAAAGAAGTCTTCCTCTCCTCCGTTAAGATCCATTCCCATTTAGGAAGATCTATGGCATTGTTTTGTCAAACCCATCGGCATATGTTACTTTTTAGATCATGACGAAATTGCAGATCTAAATTGATCATGTTGTCGGAGTCATCGCCTGATAATTATTGTTGTGGAAGAAGATGATTAAAATCACCATATCTTTAATGTTATTATCAAATACAACTAGTTTACAATACTATTAAAAAGTAAATAATATATTTATGTTATTGTACCTTATTGTCAAAAGTAAACAATGTGTTTACAATACTGTCAAGAAGTAAACAACTAGTTTACAATGCTATTAAGAAGTAAATAGCATGCATACCTTATTATGAAAAGTAAACAATTAATTCACAATACTAATATAAAGTAAACTATAACTTTATGTTATCATCAAGAAGTAAACAACTAGTTAACAATATTATTAAGAAGCAAAGAACATATCTACATTATGTCAAGAAGTAAACAACATGTTTACATTATTTTCAAAAGGTAAACAAACTCAATAAAGCCCACAGAGCCAAGAATTCAACTGAGCAATATAGCAAAGCGAAGAAAGAGAGAGCACCAAGTGAGAGAATTCAAACCTCAATGTATTTTTATGTAGTTTACCAAATTTAGAACGAGAACTAAATATAAGAAAATTGATTTGGATAGTTCAAATTTGGGCTTAATTGACTTTTTTAGTTTACTTTTTCAAAATGATATTTGTAGTTCAAAATAATGACCTTTTTAGTTGTTTTTGGAGAGAAGAAAAATAGTCATCCCGAAATTACCCTTCTGCTATTTTATGCTTTATTACTAGCAGTCATAATTTTGTAACTGATGGTCACCTTTTTTTTTTAATCAACTTTTTTTAAACAGTTTGTTTTACATCATTATGAACATTGTGTTTTTGAAGACATGGACAGTGTCATAATTTTGTGACTAATAGTCATAATTTTTATGACGCATTTTTCTGGGTATATTTTAAATTGTTATATTACTCACAATTCTATGACTAATTGTCACAATTCTATGACTAGTGGTCACAATTTTATGACTGGTGGTCACAGTTTGTTTTATGTCGTTACAAATAATTGAGACAATTTATATTTTACTGTAACTAAGAGTCACAAGTTTTGTTATTGTCCTGAACCTGCCACTTTATTCGTCTTGATTTGTTTAGTCACACACAATTAGTCACTCAATTAATGTTCTACCAAACATTATTCAATGTCATTGTTACAGGTGGCAAAATGGGTGGACCGGGCCAGGCCGGCCTGCCCAAACTGGACTTAGGAGGGAAAATGGGCCGGGCCGGCCTAGGATTTTAAAAATTGAGCCCGGCCCGGCCCGTAGGCCCGCCCGGGCTTCTAGGCAGGCTGGGCCCAGAATGGTCCAAAACGGGCCGGCCCGTACTGGTCCGTTCTTCACCCAAATTAAAAAAAAAATAAAAATAAGTTATTAGTTGTATAATTAGTTAAAAATATTGGAAATTTAAATAATTTATTGTATATTAAAAATATTAGTTATATATGTTTTTTTCTATCGATAAAATGTTTTAAATAATTAAATAAGCTAAAAGTATATAAGTTGAATAGTTGATAAAAAAAAGTTTAAAACAAAAATCTTAAGAAACTTATTTAGAATTAGATTGAAATTTGAAAGTGTGAAAAAAAAGTGAGGTAATGTGTATTTATAAGTATTGGAAAAAAATTTATACTTAAATTTATTTAAAAACTTAAAAAAAATAAAAAAAAATATTTTTAGCGCGCAGAGCTAGGCTGGCCCGTGCGGGCTAGGTTGGTGAACTGGGCCGGGTCGGCCCGCGGGCCACAATGACGAGCCGTGGGCCGGCCTGTTTGGCCTAGCCCGTTTTGCTACATCTACTCATTGTATTTATTAATAGTCATCACACTATTCTTGACAATCACAGTGATGGTTTGAAAATTTACATATTTTATATTAGTATTCATGATCTATAATTTAAAGTCACACAATTTGTGACGATTCAATACACATAAAACTATTATTGTCGTAAATCAATCAAACACTACAAAACACACAAAAATCAGTCCAAAAATCCATTAATAGTCACAAATTCAATCCAAAATCAATCCAAAAACGCACAACATTACACATTTTTTATTAAAGCACTATGATTTTCACAACCTAAACAAAATACAGTATCTTGATTTGTAAAAACAAATTGGGTTTTACCTACAGTCTTCATCAAAACTATCACTCCTAGACGAAATTCCTTTGTAGATGAAGATACATTCTTTGACAAGTTTGGTATAAACTCTCCATCAAAGACAACAAATGGTGACTTGCGCTTGATTGCTGTCGAATTGCTCTACCTATCTACATCATCATGTTCATGACTCTTATTACCCATCTCAAATCCCACCTAAAAATTTCTTCAAAACCAAATAATCCTTAGAGAGCTTTGGATTATTTCAACTCCAAGAAAAACCCATTTCGAATATGCCCTATATGGCAATACCAATATATATTCTAATTACCCAAAATAAAAAAACCCCATTCCTTCAAAATAGGGAAATTAAAACGGTGAAAAGTCATTAGAGATGAAATGAGCTGTGCCCCAAAAACTGCTTTCCTTAGAGCCGACGACATCTCGCGGTTTGCAGGCGCTGCAATTAAATCAACCATTGTATATGATTATTCTCTGACCCAAACGTAGCTTCAGGGCTACCACCTCGAAGATAGTGCTCCAGCAATCACTTGGCGAGATCAGGGTCTCCTTTGACATGCTCCGGTCCAAAGGCAGGCATCTAACTTCCTCAAGGATGCATCACAACTCTAAAATAACTTTGTTTCGAGCTATACCACTATAGGCAATCAACCGCAGGCCTTCAGGACCAGTCCCGGCCTAGCGGGAGCTTTTCTGAGACCACTCTATCGTCCTGGAGCCACTTTTTTGAGGTGTGGACCTCCGACGGAAGCAGTGGGTCCAATACCTATAACTGAAGAGATGTAACTGAAAGGGGTTTCTTGAGATGAAGGTGGACCTTTTGGTGGGGAATAGAGGTTCCTTAGAGTTGTTCTTGGAGAGAATAGAAATGTTGATAATGATGAAGATAAGCCTAATAGAGTCACAATTTTTCCTTCTATTCTTTACTCTATGACAGAGAAGGGCATTTTAGACTTTTAATTTAGTGGAGGTATTAGAAATGTCATTATGAAAAATAGGAGTAAAAAAGTCATTTTGTAACAAAAAGGAACTATCCACGTCAATTTCCCTTAAATATATTAATGGCTAAACGGCTAGGCCTATATTATGTTTTGTTAATGCATTTAAAGGCCCATTTTTTAAAGAAAATTTTTTAGGCCCAACATAGATGATTACAATAAATATCATAAAAATATGCCAAAAAGACTTGAAAAGAAATTTTAAAGTCCAAAATGTCCGCTGAAGACACATCTAAGCCCAATAAGCCCAATCCCAAAACCCTGAACCCGAAACCTGACAACACAACTAAAACCTAAAATAATCGAATTATAATTAGTCTGGTTCCGGTTCCCCATTTTCACAAACTCGTCCAATGTGCACCCTACATCAAATGACATTAAATTCAAGTAAACAACAAATCACGAAAAATGATCGATAACTTCATTTATTTTATGCTATAAATGATAATATAATTTTTTTTTATTCAGTTTGTTGAATTAGGAGAAAATAGCAAAAATGATGCAATTTGGAGAAAAAGAGTGAATTAGTCAATTCATAATTCAAGGAAAAACAAAAGAAAGAAATTAAAAAAGAAGCCGAAGCTCTCTAAGGCACGTGTGGATATTATGCACCAACAAAAGTGCATCAGCAGGGCCCATGTACATAGCCCCATCATTACAATAGCTTACGATTTCTTTTTTCGGAAAAAGACACCTAGTACTACCTTTTGATAAATAATACCAAGAATATTATGTCCAAACTTTTATTTATTTTTGTACTACATTTTTTTAGAAAATAACAAATTCTTGCTAAGAAAGACCAAATAATATCTTAGAATTTCTATTTTTTGTTATTTTTTTTTTGCTACTTGCTACTTATAGCTGATCACTCTTAAAACTAATTACCAATTTATTATTAGAAATCATAAACTAATTGATTTTTAGAAACTAGAAACTAAATTGGTTACTAAAAACCAACAGCTATATTGGTTTTCATCATAAATTTCATAACTATTTAGTTAATAAAAACTGAAAACTAAATTAGTTTATATCATAAACAGTAGAACTATTTGGTTAATTCAATTATTGATTACTAGAAACCAATTTTGTTATTGGAAACTAGTTGCCAGAATCCAAAAACCTATATATTTCTGTTGCTTTTACTTCAAAAATATAATTACTTAATTTGAGAACTTGATCATATTCTTCAGCGTCCTTGTTTAATGCCTCACCCAATTCTTGCTACAGGGCATTCTTCAAAAAAGAAATCATAATAGCTTTCAGGAAACTTTCATTGTTTTTTGTGATTTGAAAAAGAAACCACAATGGTTTCTAGGAAATTTTTGTGGTTTCCTGTGATTTACTTAGCTACAGGGCAATCTGCTAAAAGGAAACAACGATGGTTTCCTGTGATTTATTTAGCTACAGGACATTCTATAAAAAGGAAACTACAATGATTTTCCAGAAATGTTCATGGTTTCATGTGATTTACTTATGTACAGGATATTCGGCTAAAGGAAACCAAAATGGTTTCTAGGAAACCTTTGTGCTTTCCTATAATTTACTTACGTACAAGGCTTTCGGCTAAAGAAAATCAAACTGGTTTCCAGGAAACCTTTGCGGTTTCCTGTGATTTACTTATTTACATAACTTTTCGGTTATTGGGAACCCAATTTAACCCAATTTGTTTTCCGAGAACTTTTGTGGTTTCCTATAAAAAAAAAAAGATGACTTATTTACTAAAATGCTACCGCGTTTTCTAACTTTCAAAGTATTTAGAAAAATACCATAAAAAGGTCGTACGGATTTTTATTATTTTTGAAAGGTCGTAAATTTGGTATTATTTTTTGAAAAATAAGTATAAGTGTCCAAAATTCTTATTTTTTTAAACAAATAATTTAGGCTTAACTTAATGACTACCACTTATTATAAAAGTAAAGAAAAATAACTCAAATATCCATCAATATCTTATTTTGAACCCCTGATCTCTCCAAACTCACATACACATTCCTCAAATCTCGGACCAACTGATTCTCTTCCCATATCCCGAAGCGCCATGATAGTTGCTCTTTTCTCTCCGCAACCATAGGATGACACATGGATCCCACTAGCTTCAAAAACCTAGCAACAAGTTTGATGACAACCTACCTTGATGACGAAAGTACAAAACTATAAAAGATAATGATAAAACGTTCATATATGATATGATAAAACAATTATTTTCTCCAAGAATGAAAAAATTGAGATACTTATGAAGACATAAATTAATAGCTTCCAAAATCGAGAGGTAATGAATGAAACTAAAACTTTTAGATTCAAGGTGTGATGAACGAGACCAAATTATGAAATTCCTAAAAAGTATTAAAAAAAACTTACTGATTTGCGTTTGATGATTCACAATGAATACTGAATATTAGGAGGAAAAAAAGAAATTCAATTGAAAATCTTATTCATGAACTGATACGATAACTTTATGACTTATCTCTATATATATATATTTATATATTTATTTTAAGCCTGAAGCAGAGAGAAAGTGTAAAAACTCTGATAGCTTCTTTGATCACCATTCTATTTTCAAAATTTGTAGAAAATTCCTAATTTAACTCTTATTTTTTTATGATATGATTGGTCCTATTATTATTTTTTTATGCTATGATTAGTTGTAATATATATATATATATATATATGTATTACATAATATTATATTTAATTTAATATTAATGATGCCTTATAATAAATTTAGTTCATCAAACAAATAGTTGTGCTATATTCATCTCATCAAAATAAATATAGAGTTAAATACATAATTTAATGTTTTATATAATATTATATTTAATTTAATATTAATGATTATTTATATTAAATTTAGTTCACCGAACGTCAAAAAGTTGTATTACATTAATCTCATCAAAATAAACATAGAGATAAATATATTTTTCAATGTTGAAATACATTGAACTTAACAATAAATTAGGCTTAATGTATGCAATATTAATACAACTCGTGTAAAGCGCGGTATAACGACCAGTAATTTATAAAGAGAAAACTATTATTTAAAAAAGCATTAAAACATTCCTGAATAATCAAATAATACTTTTCTCCAAAATTGGAAAAAAAAAATTGAGATTAACTTCCAGAATTGAGACGTATGAACGAGACCAAATCTTCCAAAATCGAGACATAATGAATGAGACCAAATTCCGAATTTCCTAAAAAAATCATTTAAAAAACAATTATTATATAAAATAGCAAAATATATTTTGAGAGCCTAATTAATTATTTCCGTATGTCGGTTCCACCTATCTATGACCTATCAATCCTAGGACAGTGCATCAATAAATTGATAATTTTACAATGTTATATTCCATTAAAAGACTTCTATTTTTATTTTTTAATGTAACTTTGAAATAGATAGGGTTAAGTAGTCTTATGCGGGATTAATAATCACACTTTACATCTTATATTTTGGTTTAAGATACTTTCATCTTTTTGTATGTTAATTTTTCCCAGTTTTGACATGTAATTGGATTTTGAAATATATAAAAATCCAAGTGATATTTTGTGTTCTAACAATACTTAGGGTGTCAACGGGTCAGGATGGGACCAGTTTTATGTTTATTATTTCCGTTCCTGGTATTATTTTACTATACCATCCTCACTAATTTGGAGTATCTTTTTTGGTTCCCCGTTAATTTCTTAAAAATTTAAAATTGTGGTCTTGTAAATGAAAATGAAACAACATTAGAGGGGATTTATATTTTCATCTTTTTTAATCCATTTAAAAAATAAATAATAAAAAAAAACTTCATCTTCCTAATAGAATGGTGATAAATTTGGCATTTTTTGTTATTTTTTTATCTTTGTTTTCCAAGGTAAAAATTTGGGATAATATGGTTAAAAAGAAAGCATTCAAAAATGGTAAAAGGGAGGAATCTTCTAGAGATGGATATTGGTAGTAGTAAGGAGGAGTGGGAAAGCTAGGTATGAAAAGAATGATTTTTTTTTTTTTTAAGTTCTTTGAAAGGGATGAAGACGAGTTCAGTTTGTCGATGCAATTTCTTTTTTCTTTTTTTTTTTTCTGAAACAAATGGTAAAATCCTCGCCAAATCAAAATTGGAAGGTCGAATTTGTGAGATGACTAAAAATATGAAGAAGAGAATGGGAATATAGGATTAAGATTAGAAGAATATTTTTGAATGGAAGCAAAAATGGAATTTGCCTAACAGAGGAGGAAGTAGCAGGTGAGAAAGTTCATCTTTTTTTTTTTTTTTTTGAAAAAAGAAACTCCTTTTGTTTGGATTTGTATCCATGAGTCACAGTGTATGAAAGGATCTAATACACTCATTTAACTCATCACCACTCATTTTAATCGGATGGTCTAAAAAGTACTCCTACCCTATAGGAGCAAAATGGTGCTCTTACAGTAGAATCCCCCTTTATTTATGTACCAATCTTAGTTTATGTATAGTGTATATTAGTCATTTTGCTACAGTATTTAAAAAACAGACATGGACTTAAAATGGATCCAAAATTTGGTAATTTTACTATCTGCCTTCTTTCTTATTTATAAAATTGTATGATAAATTAAGCATAATAAAGAAAGGATAAAGTACTTGAATACATGTTTCAGTCATATAAATGACAACTTGATGTAGAAGACAAAGAAAAAATTATTAATAAATTTCTTTCTAATGATTTTCTCTATTCTCATTCTCTATTGTGACTTTTTTTTCCCTCTCTATTCTCTCTTCTCTTGTTTATTTTTCACTTTCTTCTTCACCATGTGTTCTCATTTTTCTTTCTCTTTATTCTCTCTTATGACTTTTATTAGACATATTCTTTTTCATCACTATATCCCTCCATTTGTTCTCCCTTATGACTTTCACTAGGATTTTATAATACCATTTTGGGAAAATGACACTAAAATTTTTATTTCTATACCAATTAGTACTGTATTTTTTGAAATTATTTCTATTCACTGTTTCTATAGAATTTTTTCTTTCTCCGTAAAAATTTTCCCTCTTCAAATCTTCCACCATTTTTTAAGAGTTTCTAACACTTCTACCTGCAAAAAAAAATAATAATAATTATAAAAATGCGGTAGGTCAGATTTTTTTTATAATTTTCGTACCACTTTTTTGATGAAAAATACCATTTTTAAACTGTTACTAGTTACTAGCGTCTGAAAACTGGTCATCGGTTATCAGTTATCAGTTATCATTTACCAGTTATATATCAGTTATAAATACATTTGGTTACTAGTTACTAATGCTCGAAAGTTGGTTACCGATTACCAGTTATTATTTTAAAAATGATATTTTTCTAAATTTTTTTAAAAGAAGAATTTTTTTAAAAAATACGATACCAAATTCAGGAAAAACTGAACCCACCATATTTTTCCAACTTTTTTCTAAAAGCACCGTACGTGGCCTAATTTTCTCTTTTTTAAAAGTATTTTTCTACTTGTTTCTCTAGAACTTGAGATAGGGTGTTAATAAACTTGGGCTTACCAAGCGGGCCAACTTATTTCAGTTTGGCCTTGTCTGTCCAGTATCGGTAAGTGTTGCGTAAGAATCCAATAAGAAAAATGAGTATGAATGAATAATTTAATATAAAAATAGCGTTGCTTAATAGATAAGCATTGCATAACAATTGAGCAAGTTACTGTTAACCTATAAACATACTCATAAGGATGCTCTTAGAATTTTTGACTAATCAGGTAAGTTCTTTCTTAGGTTTCTGTTTGCTTTCCTTTTCTAATCTTCTCTTTAGACTTTTTATTTCACTTTTTTTGGAGAACCTTTATGGCAAGTTTGGTATGGTGAATCACCATTTCCATTCTATTATTTGGTTTGGTATTTAAACAAAAGAATAATGATTCTTATGGAATCAAAGTTCTCCCATTCGGTAGAATTGTTATTCCATAAAAAAAAAAAATATTTAATCATGATTCCACACTTTTTTTCATATTTTGGAAATATCACTTTCCCTTTTTACTCTATTTATATATCTAAAAGTAAGAATATTTTAGTCAATATAATACTTATTCTATTCTATTATACTAAACCAACTAAACAATGGAATATCATTTCTATTCTCACTCCAATTCCACTTTATTACTATTCTTATTCTATTCCACCAACCAAACATGACCTTAATATTTATGGCTTTATTCATTTATGATGTCATAATTTGTCTCTATTTTAATACAATTTATTGTTTTAGTTTCTGAAACTATTAAAAGCTAATACCTCCAGGTGAAAAGAAAACCAATATGGATATGAAATAGAACATTCTTAGTTATATGCAGATTTTCATACATTTAAATGACTAGAGTACTAACGTGTTTTGGTTATGCAAATTTTAAAAAATGGTTATATAAGTTAATGTCAGTGTTTTGTCCATTCTCTATTGCAGCCTTCTTCAAGTTTAAAAAGCACTTAACTAGTATATACATGTTTCCTTTTTTCCCTCTTTGATGAAGCAAAATATGGTAATTAGTTATTCTTTAAGAATATTACTCACCCATGATTTCTATCATGAATTGAAAGATGCATGTATAGTTATCTTACGATTATTTCAATATAAAATTATTTTGCATGAGAGACTCCGACAAAATTCTTTCTAATTTCTCAATAATCACATGTATTTTGTCAAGACCTTTTAAAGGTATAGCTTGTTGACCTATATTGCCAATCTTTCTATCTGGAAGAGTCATTAGTGCTTCTAGATGAAGTTCTTTTATCTTTCTAGATAGAACGATTGGTAATATATAGATCACTTTTAATGTGTACTACTTTTTATTAAGTTTTGAACGGTTTTATGACAAAATAAATGTGATCAAGGAGAGAGTTTGAAAGAATTTGTTCAGAGTAAATTTTTACTTAATTATATCTATACCTTGTCCCAACATGAAGACAACAATATTTTTTTTAATTTTATTTTGGAGCTGTTTATGACACATATATTATATATGATACGGTGCTTTCAAAATCTACATAATTAAAAACAAACATGATTCAATAAAATATTACTCAGAATTAGAACAGGGACAGAAGAAGTAACAGTTGTCACGACCACCACTAACTGGACATCCAAGATGTACGTCCTTTAATTCAGCAAAATATATATATATATATATATATATATATATATATATGGAGGAGATTTCAATGGTTACGTCTCCGTGAGTAACCATCATTAAAATGCGTGTAATAATAAATTTATTATTTAAATTAGAGTACCACTAAGTTGACTTTCTAAAAAAAAAAATTATAATATTAAAGCTAATTAATTACAATAAATTTTGTTGCACAACTATCAATTTAATTACAACCGTTAGATTTTCATCCAACGGTTAGAAAAACAGTAACCATCGATGGGTAAATATAGTAGTAACCATTGAAACCTATAACTTGATATAAACACTTTGTAAACAATTTATTTTATTTATTTTTTATCAATGAGGCCTAAAGTTTGGTTCTTCATAAGGCTTACATTTTGATAACACCACAGCCTCCTCTCTGTTAGATTAACTAGTGAAATTCTTCTCTTCTTACTTATGTGGATGCGGCTTTTAAACTTTCATGTTTGAGTGCCGTTTCGGGTATTGCAAAGAACCGTACGTATGGGGAGATGCCATTGGTGTAAAAAGAAATCTAGAAACAAATATAAAACTTCTCCCATTTTTAGTTTATTGGGTGATATATTATTCTTTTCTTCTTAAACAAAAAAAAAAAAGATCTATATTGTTGTTGGTTCTAAGGAAACATTTACAGCAATCACTTGTTGAGACTGGTGACAATTCCATTGAGTTAATGAACTCAATAATAAGGTTTGTTAACGGAGGTTTTGTCAACAACGAATTTACGAAATTATAAGATGTGGCTTGTGTGTGAAAAGGGTTGATAAAGCAAAGCAAATAAAGAGACAAGAATTTTATAGTAGTTCAACCAAAAAAAAAAAAATGAGCCCACGTCTACTGTTCTTCACTATTTTCTGAAAAATTATAAGAGATTCTCTAAGTCTCAAGGTAAGATCAAAGAGAGAATTACAGAAATAGTATATAATGAAGTAATTGTGAGATGAAAAATTATGAGACTGAGCCCCCTTTATATAGGTGAGGATTGCTTTAGGTTTCCCAATTTTGTGAATAGGAAACTACATAATAAAATACAATATAATATTGAGATTGAGTGACTATACAATAATGGGTAATTATCTCCCCTTCAATTAGTTAGTTGCCTTTTTTGGGTATTAGGCAGGTAAACTATTTATGGTGGTCAAAAAACTACACAACAATAGCCCCCAGCTTTTAATGCATCTTTGACGTGTTGAAAGCTTTCTTCAATAAAATAGTTGACTGTATGCCATTGTGATTAATAGTTCCCGTTCAAGTCTTCAACTGAACTTGCTGTAAGTTCTCTCAATTCTTCTTTGTCGATGTCGATGATTGAGTTAGTATATGTAAAGCAATGATAAGATAGCGCCACCATACTCTTGTTGACATGTCTTTCTCATAGATAAATGAGTTAACCTTTTGTGAGTTTAATAAAGATCGAACTCTTAGTACACTGAAAAACGTCACTTCTCCAATAGCAAGAGTGAAAGTGAAGTATGAGACTGAAAAGCGATCTCATTGATCTTCTATAGAAACTTATGGAGAAGTAGGAAACGCTTAAGAACTATGTTGTTGTCGATGTGACTGTTTACTAGTAGAGTACTGAAAAGGCTGTAAAGTCTTTTAAAGAAGATATTTTCTCAACCATAAATTTGAGATAATGCTCGTATTGTAGAAGTATGCTTCTTATTCAGAAAGCATCGATCTAGACACGATACTTTTATGTTAAAATTCTGAAGGCAGTCAATAAAGTCGCAAAAAAACAAAACAAGGTATGCTACTTTACAGACGTGGTTGATGACACCTATGTCGTTGAAGAGTATCTCCCAGTAGTTGAATTAGTGAATGACAGAAACTCCTTTTATGCTTCTTAGAAGTTTTAAAGGGTGTCATATTTCGAATTTTCATGCAAAATATTAGAAAATCTAAAACAAAATACTGAAAGTAAATAAAGATATAAAAAATACCTGACCTTTGGGTCTAATACTTTTGACTGAGCTCGTATTTTCTTAAGATGCTTTGCTTCATAAAATAAGAATTAAGTTATTTTATAGGATAGATACTTAGCTCGTTATTCTATTAGATGTGAATCATATGAATCGTTAGGCTACCTCGCATATTAATTTGAGGTTCCATATTTGAAAATCTTCCATAAGGTATAATTATGGACGTTTTGTTTAGTCGCTTATTTGTTCGAGGAGAGATATCGCGTAATACGACATGCTAAGGCATGAAGTGAGGCTACCTCGCATATTAATTTGAGGTTCCATATTTGAAAATCTTCCATAAGGTATAACTATGGACGTTTTGTTTAGTCACTTATTTGTTCGACGAGAGATATCGCATAATACGACATACGAATCGTTAGGCCACCTCGCATATTAATTTGAGGTTCCATATTTGAAAATCTTCCATAAGGTATAAATATGGACGTTTTGTTTAGTCACTTATTTGTTCGAGGAAAGATATCGCGTAATACGACATGCAAAGGCATGAAGTGAGGAGAAAAATCCTAAGATTTTTTAGAAATTTTTGATTCAAAATTTTAACTCCTCTAAATGAACATTTACATAGTTCCTTAGGAAGTAGATAGGAGATTTTTAATCTAATCTTATTGCCTCCCGAGTTTTTAGGTATTGCAATAACTTCTATAAAACTGTAAGTAGACAATACATAGGAATGAAGATAGATCGCATGAAAAAAATGTATAAACTTTTATTGATGGAGTCATCGAAGTACATGAAGATATCCCACGAGCTAGCAGTCGCATAATAGTCGATACAAGATAAAAAGACTTGAGAAGAATTACTGATAGTAGTAATGAAAATTCATGTAGTATAGAGAGCTCGTATTTGGGGAGCTCGAATATGATGGAGCTCGAATATAATGGAGCTTTAATACAAATAGCTCAATAATTGAGTAGAGATCTTGTTGACGTTTTATAAAATCGAGTGACGATCTCGTCTAGGTTGAAGATAATGAAGAACTCGAACATAGTGGAGAGCCTACGTAATAGAGAGCTCAATGATCCAGTGGAGATCTTAAAAGTCTGAGGAAGTGAAGATCTCTTCGAGATCAAAGATAGTGAGGAACTCGAATATAATGGAGAGCTCTTGTAATGGGGAGCTCGAATGGGATGGGAGCTTGAATATGGAGGGAGAGCTCGCATAATGGAGATCTCATATATAATAGGAAGCTTGAATATGAAGAGCTCAAGAACCGAATAGAGATTTTATCAAGGTGTGATCAACTGAATAAAGATATCGTTGAAGTCGCATAGTTGTATTCATTCAATTTCGTAGGGATATATCTCGACCATGAGGTGCGTATATTCTCAACCTAGAGAGGTGTCCCTCAACCATAGGAATGAGCAACCAGTAAATTTTTTTGGCTCATACGAGCACATCGATGGTGATTATCAACTTCAGTAATCTCGTATCCTTCGTCGAGGCCAATTTAGCTAAGGCACCTCCTTGGCTATTTTTACTACGAGGTAGTAGCTAAATATTATATACAGTAAACACTGAGAATAGGCATTGTACTTCTTATAGATAGGCCAACATCTTCTTTTCTCTTGCTTGGTAATCACCAATTACTTGGCAAACAACTAATTGGGAATCACTGAACACCTCGATTATCTCTAAATTCATCTTTTATGCGAGCTTAAGTCTAACAATCAGTGCCTCGTATTCTGCTTCATCATTTGATGTTGAAAATCCAAAGCGAATTACGCAATGAATATTATGCCCCTATGTTCTAATTAACATCAAGCCAGATCCAGCTCCATTTTCATTTGATGATCTATCCACATAAAGCTTCCACAAATTCGACAAATCCAAAGTAGATTTTTTGATCACTTCTGTAGGAAGATTGATATCATAAATAAACTCTGCGATGAAATCTGCCAAAGCTTGACCTTTGATTGCAGTGCATGGTCAGAAATTGATGTCGAATTGGCTCAACTCAACAGCCCACTTAAGTAATCGACCTGACGCTTGAGCTTCTAAAAGACCTGCTTCAAAAGAAAGTTTGTAAAAACTTCAATAAAATGTGCATGAGAATAAGGACGAAGCTTTCGAGATGCGATGACATGTGCTAATACCAATATCTCCATCTTCAAATATCTAGTTTCTACATCGAGTAATCTTTTCCTTACATAGTATACTGGTCGATTTATAATTTCTTCTTCACGGATCAATGCAATATTCATTGCATATTTTGAAACTGTGAGGTATAGGAACTTCTCTCCGGATTTTGGCTTTGATAAGAGTGGAGGAGATCCTAAGTGTTTCTTTAAATCTTGGAGCGCCTACTTACTTTTCTCAGTCTACTCAAATTTCTTTGATCCCTTTAGCACTTCAAAGAATGTTTGATATTTATCAGTCGATCTAGATACAAATCGACTTAATGTGACTACCCTTCCTACTAAACTTTATACGTCTTTCGACTTGCGAGGAGACTCCATGTCAATTAATACTTGAATCTTCTCAATGTTTCGTTGATTAACCATAAACCCGAGAAACTTCCCTGATCCAACTCTAAACGCACACTTCTGGGGGGGGGGGGGTTTAATTTCATCTAGTACTTTCTGAGTATCTTGAATATCTCATCGAGATGTGCGACATGATATACAGCTTCTTTTGACTTTACCAACATGACATCTGCATAAACTTCTATTGTGCTACCAATTTGCTTTACGAACATTATATTAACAAGACGCTGGTAAGTTGCTCCTACATGGATGAGCCCAAACAACATCTTCTTATAACAGTACAACCTTCGATCTGTAATGAACGAGATGTGCTCTTCATCAAGCTTGTACATCGGGATCTAATTGTAACCGGAATACACGTCCGTGAAGCTTAACAGTGCGTGCCTTGACGTCACATCAACTAGCTGACTGTTCTTTGGGCACCATTTGTCGAGATCTGTAAAATCTATACATGTTCTCCATTTCCTGTTAGGCTTTTTCACCAAAAGTGGGTTTGCGAGTCAGTTCGGATAGAAAGATTATCTGATAAAACCCATCTCGAGCAGCTTCTCTACCTCTTCTTTCAATGCGACGTAATGTTCTGGATCTATTGCTCTTCTTATTTGTCACACTGGCTTCTTTGTCGTATCGATATTAAAGCGATGTCACATGAGTTCGGAATAATTCCCACCATATCCGAGTATTGCGATGTGAAGACATCTAAATTTGCATTTAAGAATGTGATCAGCGCAACTCGCATAAGCTCTTGATGCTTCACTTCGATTTTCAGCACTCTGGAAGATTCTTTCTTGTCAATTGGCAAATTTTCTAATCTTCGATTGGTCTAGTCTTGACCTCTTCATTGATCTCTCGTGAATTAGGGTCCTCGATTGATGCTTCGACTGACACTTCATTTTGATTTTGGAACATCATGGTGCGAGGTGTTGCCTCTCTTGTGGTAAGCTTCCGAGAGTTGTTATAATAAGATTGCACATCATATTGGTTGCCTCACTTTATTTGCTCTAGCCTCTGAAATCGCTCATACTGATTAGTGACCATATAAATGTGATTGATGGGTGCAATCAGCTCGGTGTAGTTGTTGAATCGTAACGGAGCTCTTAGAGTTTCTTGTTTCTTTAGCTCGGGCTACTTCTCATATGGCTGCTCATTCTTCCTCTTCTTTATTGTTGTTATTGGTACTTGTGGTCGCATCCTTGGTTGTATCTTTTCTTTCTCCCTTCTTCGTCTTATGAAGGTTTTGTTAGGAGGATTCTACCTTTAGATGTCGACCGACTCTCTGATAGAAGTCTTCAAGGGTTCTACATTCTTGCTCAAGCAACTCTTCTCAGAGTTTGGTCTCTGATCATACTCTGGTAATTATTAGAGTCAGGACTCCACTGTCAGGTGCATTGCTGACTTTTACCAATTCTGAGGTAAAATGGTTGAGGTATAATCGTACAGTTTCTTCTGGATCTTGTCAAATGGCGGACATGCTAATTAAAGGTACAGTGAAATTCTTTGCAGGCTGAAATTTTCTTAGGAATGTGGTTTGGAGTTGCTGCCAGGATGAGATTAAACTGACCTGAAGTCCTCTGAACCATTTCTTTACTACAGTAGTGAGGGTTACAGCAAAACACCTACAACATGTAAGATCATCAACCCAGTGGAGCTTCATTAGGTCATTGAAGTGATCCATATGGTCCTGTGGATTAATCTTTCCATCTAAAGTATTCATTATAGGAAGTTTGAATCTAGTAGGAAGTGCAGCAGCTCGAACCTCTTCATTAAATGGACATTGACGATATCTAACTGCGAGCTCATCATCCCATCCAACAAGTGCATCTAATACATTCCTTAGGTTATAAACATCTTAGTCTAGTTAAACTGCTTTATCACATTCTGCTTCGATGCAGATTTAAGGGTGTTGTCATATTGCAGTTTTATAAGTGAATAAAAAATGACTACTTTTTTGCTCAACCATTTTATATGGTTTACATGCCATTTTTCTGGGACTGTCAGTATCTTGACATTGAGTTAGTCCTCTTCAATGAATCATGCACTGGACCTCATCAGGCCGTTAGATGCATCTTATGATATCAGATGGTTCCCTTGGCTTATCAGCAACAAGAAAAACGAAAGATTTTCTTTGGCCTTGCTGATAAAAAGATAGGAGAATTTATTGCAGGCATATTACTATTGAAGGAACCAATGGTATCAGCTCCTAAATTATTTATTTTCTTCCTGCTTTTCTCGCCTACAATAATAGCTCGGTAGTAAGTCCACAACTCTGATCACTTAGTCCAATCTCCAATTTGAGCAGTGCCATCAAGAAAGAAATGTATGAAATTCATCTATTATTAAATGGTAGACATTTTTTTTGGATAAGGTGGTAGGCATTTTTTTTTTCCTTTCTTTTTCTGCTTCTTCTGTATCTAAATACCGTTTTCAAATTTTAACAGCATATAGAGAAACAAATAAAAAAAATAGGACAACCTTCGTTCTAATTCCTTTATAAAGCCATAATCCAATCTGCAATTTTCTATATGAGATGAATTAACAATTCCAATGATGTTTCTTTGGCTCTTGGAGCCTTCATATAGAAGATGCACAAAAATGTCACAGGTTTCCTTCTCTATGCATTATGTGAGCTGCAATGCTGTTGCCTTGCTAATATTTTTTCTATTATAGTAATTCAAAATATTATTGTTTCTATCTCAGGTGGTAAAAGGCTTAGGTTGTCTTTCTGATGTTTGCAAGAAGAGGCAAGTATGTGATTCAATGTGCCAGCATATGTCTTCTTCCCTGGTTGACGTGATTGCTTTGATTCACTCTATATTCAAGTCTGCCAACTGCTTCCCAATTACGAAAGAGGAGCTTGTGCATAAGATAATTATCAACAATCTTGATATTGTTGAGAAAAGTATGTACGATGTTTAATTGACAGTACACCTTTTGATTGCTTTTCAAATATCTGGTATTTGGAACCTATATCAAATCTCCTTTGCAGGAGAAGTTGAAGAACAGATTGATCTTCTTGAAAGGCTTGTTCCGGATTGGATATACAAGGAGCTGGCTCCTGGTGGCGATATTATGTACAAGTGGGTTATTTATTTATTTATGTTTTTTCTGGGTCACGTGGGATATCATACCTTTCATCAATTGATTTATCTGCATATCTTAGTAATTAAAGAGAGTTCTATTACGCATGTGTTAGTCTGATTAAAACATTTGAACTTGTGAATAATGCCAGAAAAATACATTAGGCCACAAAATAACACTTTGCTGTATTGATGGTTAACATACTTTATTTGAGTAGAGAGATTACGAGGTTAATCCTCTTCATGTAATTGGTAGTGCTTGATTAGTTTATAGTTCAAACCTCAAATTTCTAACTTCCTTTATTGATAATTAGAGTATGGTCTAGTTTCCAGTAAGTTCAGAAAATTATTGACTTGTATTTTCTTGGTAATTAAACTATACATGACTACTATTAATTTTTCCCGAGTATGTTTCCCTATTGGAAAATTAAAACAAAAGGACTTCATAACTCTTGATCATTTGGTCCTACTTTCTAAATTGTGGGTCTTTGATAGAGGTATTTTACGAAGGGCTTGTTTGTAGAGATGCTAATTCTTTTGAAAAGAGTTTACTTATAGGTACATTGCTAGTCAATCTGATTGACGTTTTAGGAGTTGTTGAGGTTCTTGATCCTCTTTTTGTCTGATTGACGTTTTGGGAGTTGTTGAGGTTTTTGATCCTCTTTTGGATCTTAGGGTCCAGGGGGAAAAGAAAAAAGTGGGATATTACATTTTCTTTTCGTTTAGGGCATTATCATCCCTCGCTAGTGGTAAAAGTGGTCTTTAGTTGTTATTATCACGACGAGAGCTAGGTTGATTGGACTGGGTCTATAGCGACTTTCAAGTGGATTCAACTGAAATAGTTTGATGTGATGGGACTTGGTTGTTATGATGTATTATTTATTTTTAGCATCGCTGTTCCAAGTGTTGTCTTAGATCGATAGAGTTCCGCTTTGGCTCCATGCTTATTCTCTCAAAGACGCTTCTTGATTGATGAACCTGGTCGTTGTTTGGATAGTCGCGGTTGGTTGGATCCCTTCGAAAGGATTGCCCACGATCATGGTCTGTACTCGAACTTCCAGTGCCAGACTCTTGTGGTAAGTCTGCAACCTTGTCTTTTTCCTTAGAAGTACGATATGCATATCTCTCCTACCGGGCTCTGGGTTGGTCACGATTTTCCACTTCTTGAATATGAATCCTCCTCTCAGGTTGTCGAGTAGGACGATCTCTAGAGCACTCTTGTTGTGGTGGTGTCACCATCTGCCCTTCAGCAAGTCTCCTCAAAGAATCATTGATCTGATTAGTAATTTGCTGAAGGTTTATAAGAGCATCCTCCATGCGATCTTGTCTCTGAGGCATATTCTCTTCTAGTGTAGTCACGGCTGGTTGATCTTGAGTAGGATCGACTTGTGCAACAATAGTACTTTGAGGTTGATTTTGGCTAACTCTAGCATTTCTAGGTATTTCTTGTGTTTGTCATTGTTGAAAAAGTGACAAACTCTTTTCTGGAATATTCCTCCTTCTAGTGCCAATTGTTGATAGAAGTTTTGTCAACAATGAATTTAGGAAATTGCAAGATGTGACTTGTGTGTGAAAAGGGTTGAAAAAGCAAAGCAAATAAAGAAACAAGAATTTTATAGTGGTTCAGCTCCAAAAAAGATGAGCCTACGTCTACTGTTATTCACTATTTTCTGGAGAAAAGATAAAGTACTTGAACACATACTTCAGTTATATAAACGACATCATGATGTAAAAGACAGAAAAAATTATGAGTAAATTTCTTTCTAATGCCTTTCTATATTCTTATTCTTTTTCTCTTCTCTTGTGTTTTTATCACTTTCTTTCTCACATGTGTTCTCATTTTTCTCTCCCTTCTCTCTTGTGACTTTTATTAAACTTATTCTTTCTCATCACTTTATCCCTCCGTTCATTCTTCCTTATGACTTTCGTAGGACTTTGTAATATCGTTTTTGGAAAGTGACACTTTTAACTTTTATTTTTATACCAATCAGTATCGCATTGTTTAGAATTATTTCTATTCCCTTTTTCAAATCCTCCACCTATTTTTAACCATATTTTTCTACTTGTCCCTCTAAAACTTGAGATAAGGTGTTAATAAACTTGGGCTTACCAAGCAGGCTGACTTATTCAGTTTGGGCTCACCCTAAGCTCAACGATGACAAAGGCCTTGTCTGCCAGTACAGCCCTATTAGCTTTGGATAAAATGACATGGATAGGACTAAGGGCCAAAATGACTTTTTGAGCATCCTTTTTAAAATGATATTTTTAGAATTGTCAAGAACTTCTTGATCATAGGTTAAAAAAGCTTCTTGACTATGAAAAACCCATTATTTAAGACTTTTTCATGGTCAATAAATTCTCGACCATAGATCAAGACTTCCTTGATACTTTTAAAAATGTCTTTTTTGAAAAATTGCACAAGTCATTTTGGCTCAAGCTAGTCCTATCCATGTTCTTTTCTCAGCTTTGGTGTTGCGTAAGAATCCAATAAGAAAAAAATGAATATGAATGAATAAGATATAATATAAAAATAGCGTTGCTTAAAAATTAAGCGACTGTTGACCTATAAATATATTCATTAGTATGGTCTAAGAAATTCTGACTAGCTGGTCAGGTAAGTTCTCTCTTAGGTTTATGTTTGCTTTCCTTTTCCAATCTTCTATTTAGACTTTTTATTTAACCTTTCTTAGAGAACCTTTAATGTTTATGGCTTTCCTTTAGTTGTTCATTTACGATGTCGTATCTTTATTTCAATACAATTTATTGTTTTAGCGTCTGAAACCATTAAATGCTCCTACCTCCAGCTGAAAAGGAAACCAATAAGGATATGAAATAGAACATGCTCAGTTATATGCAGATTCTCATATATTTAAATGACTAGAGTACTAACGTGTTTTGATTATGCAAATTTTAAAAAATGGCTACATAATTTCATGTCGGTATTTTGTCCATTCTCCATTGCTACCTTCATCAAGTTTGAAAAGCACTTAACCAGTATCTACATACCTCCTTTTTCCTTTCATTTTTTTTTTATCGAGAAAAATATGGTGATCGATTATTCTTTTACCATATAACTCACCCATGATTTATATGTATTGAAAAATACATGTATAATTTTCTTAAAATTATTTTGCATGAGAGTATATATGGATTCAAAAAACTACACTGGCATAATTCTTTCTAATTCCTCAATAATCACATGTATTTTGTCAAAATCTTTCAAGGTATAGCTTGCTGACCTCTGTAATCAAACCTTCTATCTCGAAGGATCATTAATGCTTCTTGATGAAGTTTTTTTATCATACGGGATAGAACGTTTGGTAACATAGGTCACTTCTAAGGTGTACGTTTTTCAAAAAAGAAAAATTGAACGGTTTATTACACAATCAATGTGATCAAGGAGAGAGTTTGAAAGAATTAGTCCATGAGTAGTTTTCACATAATTGAACCTTGCCCCAACTTGAAGACAAAGGTAATTCACTTCGTTTTGATCTGTTTATGACACATATATGATATATATGACAAGAGACAAAGTTCATGCATAATTTGTATTACCATCGTTAATTTTAGTGTATAGTTATTTCAATATCCTCTCTATTGGCATGAGAGAGAGAATAATGGACTCAAGAAAGTATCTTCTCAAGTGACACCTAAGATACTATTACACTTGAAAGTAGGATATTTCCGTTGCCTAATGCAATTGAGTGGTAGTATAAATATTCATAAGAGCCTTAAACAAGAGATACGGTGCCACCAAAAACTACATAAAGACAACATGATTCAACAAAATATCACTCATCATTATGATAGGGACAAAAGAAGTAACAGTTGTCACATACCACCACCAACTGGAATTCCAATATGTACATCCTTCAGCAAAATAGAACTTGATATAAAGTAGGGAAATATAATCAAATTTTGGATCTAATTTAAGTAAATATCCATTTGTCAAATGTTATAGCAAAATACCCGGTATATATATTTATATACCAAGTGTAAAATTTTATATACCAAGTACAAAAAATTATATACACAGTACATTTCAGTACAATAACTGAAATTGGTAGATAAATATATCTACCAGGTATAAAAATATATATACCTGAACATTTCGCTATAAAATTTAAAAAATGGGCATCTACTTAATCAAATTTAAAATATTGGTTGTCTACTTAAATTTCTCTATAAAATAAGCAATTTATTTTGTTTTCAATGGAGCCTCAAGTTTGGTTCTCCATAAGGCCTATGCTTTGGACACACTTTTGAGGTGTATCATGTATGTACGCTATTTAATTCTCAAGAAAAAAAAATGTGCTTTCTTTTGTATGAATTTGCTGATTACAAGATTTGATGATACTGCATATGAAGATAGGCTATATTATGTGAATTTTCTAATTGGTTATATTAATATTAATGTATGTAGCTAGTGAGCTCTTTTTCCATTTTCTGAGAATTGTTTTGCTAAACTTGTTAATAAAATGCGCAGCCCTTCGCCTGAATTTCTGTTTTGAACAGGTCAGTTGCAAAACTATAAATGTAAGATCTGGAGCCGAGGGTCCTAAGAAATGTTGCAGCTGTTTCTGCACTTTGAGAATCAAGAACCTCAGTAATGATCGGTGAGCCATATGATCATATAGAGTCGCATACATATATATATACCTATATATATATGGTCAATAGGTATTTTTTTTTTTACCTGTTAATAAGTATTTTTTTTTAACCGTTGGATCATAATCTAACAGCTACCATAATTTGAATAGTTGAAAAAAAAAAATAACAAAAATAAATACCTCATTATTTAATATTTTCTCGTTCCACCTTCTAGCATGAAAAAACATGTGTGGCTAATTTTTATTGGGCAAAACAATATTTATGAATAAAGTAAAAAAGAAATACCTATTGGATTGGTGCTATATATATAGAGAGAGAGAGAGACAGAGAGGGTTTAGTTAAAAGAATTGCCTGTATTATCGGATCGAACAAATCAATCATTTCACATTCTAACCCAAGGAGTACATGAACCACTTACAATGAGGGGCTTGTAGATATAAAAGAATCAAATGTAGCACTTTCCAAGTAAACCACCAAGAGAAAAAATAACTTCTTCAGCTATATCAACAATATTTTATCCAGGACCAAAAACAAAATTTGTATCAATAGAAAATCGAAAAGGAGACGACTTCAAACATTAATATCCGAGCGTCTTGATCTGGCAGCACTGCTGATTTCGGCGGAGCCATTCAGAACAAATCTTGGCAGGTTATAGTTTTCGGACACTGAAACTGGCTGCTGAGGGTAAAGAGTGGGTGGCGGAGTTAGATTGCGTTGAGCTGGAAGAGGGGGGAGCATGTTGTATTTGTATGGGTCGCCACTGAAACTGCAATCAATCAGAAATTTTGTCAATCATGGATGCACAAACCAACGACTCCATGACAAAGGCTGGATGAGAGAAGAAAGAAAGAAACTAATGACAAGCAAAAATGGGGGTTCTTCGCAAAATACACTTTTGTCATAGCCTTGTCATAGCCTTGTCTGGCACTTCTCGACACCATTTTTTAGTGCAAAACTCATATATATATATATACACATTTTCTTTCAAGTTGTTAAGACACCTTATCTACTGCCGCTCGACACCCTGTCTAGCGCATCTCAATATCATGTCTAGCACTCTTGACACCTTGTCTAGTGCTAAACACTCAAATGTATTTTTTTTCCTCTTTTTTTCTGTCAAGTTCCTAAACACCTTGTCAAGACACCTTATCTACTGCCGCTCGACACCCTGTCTAGCGCATCTCAATATCATGTCTAGCACTCTTGACACCTTGTCTAGTGCTAAACACTCAAATGTATTTTTTTTCCTCTTTTTTTCTGTCAAGTTCTTAAACACCTTGTCTAGCTCTCGACACCCCTATTTATCGCTTAAGGGTGTATAAGTCTTTTTATATCTCTATTTTTTAAAAGAGATGTATTTCATCTAAAAACTATTGAGAATGGTGTATTTTTCTAATACTCACTATTAAAGAGGTGTATTTCATCTAATTTCCCGCAATTACTTATAACGACGAAAAAGCAATAGCACAATTCAGAGAGAGACAATGACCTGTAAAAAGTTTCAACACTTCGTCTGCATATTAGGTAACAATCAATCACCATATATGCGCTAATAAAAGAAAACATGCTTGTTTTGAAGCCAGCATACCCACAACATGAAATTATGAATGATAATAAATAGACTAAAATAAATTTCGAGGAACAGGTTCTCAAAACTACCTCGTTTTCTTGTAAGATTGGTCATCATCGCTTGAATTTTCATCCAATCGCTGTACAGGTCTTTGAACTGGAGAAATAGACCATGAATTTGAAGCTGGTAAATCATCTGAAAAATATCTTCTCCTGATCAACTGAAACGTGGAAAAATAAGACTTAGATTACCTCCACTGCAGTACGATAAGTATAAATATTTAGACACAAATGTAATATATTATTTACGTTTACGTATATCAAGAAGCGACAAGCAGACAGTACAAAGGATAAGAATGCGGACCATTCGGAAAAATTTTATCACAGCTTCCTTGTCATATCTTGATTCCTTTGCAGCCTGCATATGAACGTGCAACCAATGCATAATTGTACAAAACACCGCTGATATAATTTGATTATATTGTGCAAGTTTTGTATAATAGATAAAATAGAATAAAAAAGGGGAAAAGGAAGACATGCAATGTAAAAGACAGAGACTAATCAGTTTTGGAACAGGGCTATTAGATTGAGTACTGACAATTGACAACCCGATTCAAATATTTGGTTACTTTCCAATTTTGTTTCATTCAATACATGCAGTGATGAAGGTTCGTCGAACTGCACGTTACACTTATTCTAAAGCAACAAAGCATCAAAAATCAAATACCACAGAACTCTTAGCATCAAAAATCAAATACCACAGAACTTTTTCTTCTGGTAAAGTGATAAGCCTCTTAGAATCCTATCATAAAGGCATTAAGCGACAAAGGAAAAAGAGGCTGGAAAATTAATAGAACCAGAAAAAGTATTTTGTACTTTCCATGCTAAGCAGAGAGTCCACTCAAACTTTTACCCCTAAAATTCACTTGTCCATTCCAAGAACGTCAGAATTCTCCAGACAGACTCAAGGTCATTTTAACATCTTAGAGATCAGATTTCATCCTAAGGAAGAGAAGTACAAATTCGCAAACAATGATGAAAGGCGTTTACTCACAATGGACTATTACTACGATAACTTCCACAATTATGAGCTGTATAGATGGACAGAATTTCATATTAGACAACTAAAAGAATGAAGTTTTAAGGCCAGGAATCCAGGCAACAAAGTTCGAAAGAGACCCTACTTCACCATCATTTAAAAAAAAAAAAAAAAAAGAAGATCATGAAGCACAGTGTTAATGCAGTTAGGATGAGGCACAAGGCTTGAATTCTTGAAACACTCTCAAAAAGTCTTAAAAACAGTATTGACATTTGCTTAAAAACCTTTAAACTATCAGCAAACAACTGTTCTTCCTTCCATTTCCATTCACACTTGAAAATTCTTTGTTAGTCAAAAAACAATTCAAAATACAAGTTGCTGGGCTCAAGCAAATCAATCAGAAGATTGTTATTACACAAAACTGTGGCAACTTCCCTTTAGGCACGCTACCACATTCATATGTGTGTGTGAAAAATATATATATATATATCAAATAAAAAATAATAAATCAAAAAGCTCCTTTCATGCTACCACACCCAACAAATTAATTTCAGACATCATCTAATAACCACATACCTAGTAACTTATTTCATTTTCATGGAACATTTGCCATAAAACTGTGAGAAGTTTTATGCTTACCGCAAGAAGCCCTCCAGAGCCAGGAAAGGTCTCAGTTAGCGGAAGTTCCTCACTGGATGGGAGCAGACCCTGCTTTTCAACCCACTGGCGAGCTGCATCAACAAGATTGCCGCTACTTCCTCTTGTACCCTCTTTTGCAGCAATATCAGCTTTATTACCAATAACGATGTATGGAACAGGAAGGCCACCAGGTCCCCCAGATCCAAGAGGAGCTGAAAATGACCCTGTTGCAGCAATCTCAGCTGCCCACTTCTGCAAGCTAGTTTTTGTCCTCCTTTGAGAGAGATCATGAACAAAGATAACGCCTGCATATGGGTGCAATACAAGAATTAAGAATAAAAAATGTAGGTGGTCCATGCTTTCAGAATCTGATATTTCAATAATTTCAATAGGGAATAAATTAGTACCACATCAAATATTTGTTCAATGCAATGTCTCAATAGGCCATTACTATCATGGTAATCCAACAAAGTGTTTAAAGATGGCTTTACTTGAATTCACCCAAGGAGTTGTACGTTTTCTTCATCAAGCACTTGCCAGCTTTTCTACCTTCAATGAAGTACTGATATATCGTATGCTGCCTAAGAACTAATATGATATATAAGAGAGTTTCATAAACTAACGGTCTTAAATGAATGTATATCAAGTCAAATGAGGTAATGAGCAGATTCTTGAGACCAAAGCAACAGAAAACTTGCAACGGGTCAAACCATGACTTTAGTTGTGGTTCTAAACCTATTTACACTATTACTGTATAGAATATTCGAGCACAAAAGGACGCAATATAGGCCAATCTCAAACCAAAATACATCAGACATTAGGAAACTTATGTTATTTAGAGCCATTTCACTTATTTACAAGGCAAATAATTATTTACCCAAAGAATAAGATGTTTATAAGGGAAGGAGACTAGGTACTTGCCATTGATTTGTGTATAGAAAAGAGATCGACAATCTCTGTATCTGTCGTGCCCTGAAACATCCCAAAGCTCAACAAAAAAATCTCTTTCACTATCACCTTTGATGCTGTTTGAAGAACTGCCAGCATTTCCATATGTAGTGTGCTGGATAATTAGAACAGAACAGTGATCACATTAGCAAAAAATATGAAGCCAAGAAGGGCTCCATAAATCCCCTCCAAATCAGAAAATTTTAATGTAAAATACAAGCCAATCATCCCACCTTTACATCAACTGTACACCCAATTGTTTGAGGAGGGCGGGCAATAGAAGAACCTTTGACAATCAGATGTACAAGAGAAGTTTTCCCAACACCTACAAAAATTTATAGCAGAACTTGAACTTGCATATTTACAACTGAAACACAGATTTACAGCCAATTAAGTTAAATATTCATCAAATAAACTTGCATCCCTCGATATATAAAGATCAGTACCTAATCTTAACACAACTAATTCCATCATTATTCAACTCCTCTAATCTACCAACTTATAACATACTACATACCCTGAACTAAACCATCTGCAACCTTGATTCATGACAACCTCATACATGTCCTCTAAAGTTCTAGCATGCTCACAGTTTGGAGACTACAAACAAAAGATTGTTCAGTCTACCGAAAATGGAACTTCGAAATCCACAATTCTCAAACCAATAACAACTACTTGGAAATAATACCCCTATTCATCTCCAAGTTTCCAGGAAGAGTATAACATCAATAGATAAACGACATACAATACAAAAATACATGAACTAAACCATCTGCAACCTTGATTCATGACAACCTCATACATGTCCCCTCAAGCTCTGGCATTCTCACTGTTCGGACACTACGAGCAATGTTCAGTCTACCGAAATGGAACTTCGAAATCCACAACTCTTAAACCAATAACAAAGACTTGGAACTAATCTCCTATTCATCTCCAAGTGTCCGGGAAGAGCATAACATCATTAGATAAACGACATACAATACAAAAATACACCTATGCATCGCCAAAAACATATCAAAACCAATCAAAAATTTGCAGAAGCAAACATAAAATAGACAAGAAGAAATGAATAAACTAAGTTATACTGCAGCCATAACCACATACCTGAATCACCAACGACAAGTACTCGAACCTGCCCACATGGCGGCCCACCGTTTAGCTCCTTGTTCTCTCTCTCACGGTCCTTCCAGAACATGTTTATCTCCAAAACCCTTCAAACCAAACTCACCACTGATTCGAACAAAATACCCAGAAACCAAAAACACACAATTTCTTATTCCTTATATACCCGTTCACTACGAATCAAGTCTCATCAAACACACTCAAGCTCCACGAAAAACGACAATTTATCCAAATGGGCCTCTTCACTTTCAGTCTAAAATCCATGTAGTATCGAAATCAAGCCAAGATCCGAGCTTAAAATCGAAAACCCATTTCCAGACATATCCCAAGGAAGAAGCTAGGAGACCCTCTTTCCGAACCCTATGACACAAAATATGAAAAACCCAGTTCCACTTTACAGATCCGAGAAGAAAAGTTCTAGTGGGTCTTAATCAAAAACTCGAATCGAGAGAACTCAAATCGGAAAATCGAGAGAATTGGGTTTGGCTCCAAATTGGCGGTAGAGCAAGGTGTATATATTGACGAATAATAAAACTATTCAAGATCTGAAACTAAGGGCGATTTTGATTGATATTACTCGAATTTATTTATTTATTTATTTATTATATCTTTTGATCTTCTTTACTGTAATAAGCAGCAAAGTTTACAAACGGTTAACAAAAATAATATGCTTTGGGTCGGAACATGAGTTATCGAGCGCCCGAGGGGAGGGCGAAGAACTGACGTGGTACGCCCAAGTGTTCCGCACGCGGATAAGAGCGCGTCAATAAGGAAAAGCTAATATATTGTGGTCCGTTTAGGATAGGATTTATTATCGAAAAAACCGGGTTTTTTAATTTTAGAGAAAAAAAAAAAACGAGTTTTCGATTATATATAAAAAAAAAAATTGTCTTTGTTTAATTTTTTTAAAAAAAAAGTCTGAGTTTTTAGTTATGTCAAATAAAACTTTTGAATTATAAAATTAAATTAAATTAGTCTACGAAATAAGTCAAATGACTCATTTTTTCTTAGTGTACACTGTCATGCGGGACTATGCGAGGTTATTTATATTGACAAGCATCCTAATTGAGAGAAAAACTATGTCATTTTATTAAAAATGTTAACTTTTTTTAGTTAAAATAAATTTTAAAAAATAGTTAACGAGTATAGAACACTTAAAAAATAAAGTTGTTTATTAATCATGTTATATATTTGTTGATTAAATATTTGTTTTAGGTTCAATTTGATTGGATTTCAAGATGTCAAAGTTTTATTTGATAGAATTAAAAATCCAAAGTTTTTATTGCTAAAATTAAAAAAATTCAAGATCTTATTTGATATAACAAAAAGCTTAAGATTTTTTTTGCTAAAATAAAAAAACAAAACCCAAGGTTTTTTTTAATAATAATTCATTTAAGATATATTATATTCGCATTCAGGATTGATTTTAGATAGTGCTTCTAGCTTTAAATGCGGTTGGAGAAAAATTGAAGAGCGAGAAAAAGAATAAGTGTTTGATAAGTTTCTATTTTTTTGTGCAGATTTTAAAAGTTACTGTGTAACGACTATTTGATGCAAAATTTAAGAAATATGCTAAAGGTTGTTTTTCAAAGATGATTCAAATTACCTAAAAATATCATTTTACAGTATGCACAATCTAGTTTACCAAACACTTCGATTTGATATTTAAACAGTAAAATAATTTTGTAAATTAAATTTACCAAATAATTTACCAAATGCTTGGACTTTTTCTTTTTCTTTTTTGTTTTTTTTTTCCCTCACACTGCTTCTTATCCACAGTGCAGTTTAGTAGCGCTACACACAACACAATAATACTAAATTGACCATGTATTAGAGATGTTAATTTCACTTCACATAACTTGTATAAAGATTTTTTACCATCATAAATAGTGTGAAAAAAAATGTTAATAATCTCGTTTAATATTATAATATATTTCTAAAATGAGGAGGATATGTATAGAGTTTTTAATTATAAGTATAGTAGGCAACAGATCGGTAATTCTCGTTTAATATTCACTAAATATTTCCAAAGTGAGATGAGCAGGGAAAGCAAAAGGTCGAGTGGGAACTCAGAAGATGTATGAATTATTTATTTTTGTATTTTCTTTAGGGTTTATGACACAAATGGTCCTCAAAATTATAATTGTAGCAATTAAGCTCTTAAACTTTCTGATTTGTAGTAATTTGGTCCTTAGACTGTCTAAATTATAATATACCGTCAACTTTTTGACCAAAAACACACTTAAGAAACACATTATAGTATCTGAAAGAGTATTTAAAGGGAAAATAAACTGAATAAAAGAATTTCAAGAGAATGAAAGATGCATTTTTCTGTATATTTTATGCTTCTTGGAGTTGCAAATTTAGAGAATAGTTTTCTGTGATTATTCATTTTTATGCTTAAAATTCTCATATTTCCTTTTAAATATACTTTCTGATGTCATCACGTATGATATCGATGTCATCACGTATGTTTTTGGTAAAAAAAATTAACAGTGAGTTACAATTTAGATAGTACATAGACTAAATTACTACAAATTAGAAAATTTAAGGACTTAATTACTACAATCGAAACTTTGAGGATCAAATAGCACAGATTCGATATTTCAGAGACCATTTGTGCTATTAACTATTTCCTTTTAACATACCATAATAGGTGACTTGGAAATTTTTAGGGGAAAAAAAACTAAAACTAATAAATACATATATACCCTTCAATACTAATTCTTTAATTATTTTTCAGAGCTCTTAGCTAAATGACTTTATATATTAATAGATGTGTGTAAACTAATTTACCTAGTACAAAAATAACCAGATAATCAGTATATAAACTAATACTAGTATATCAAAGGATGTACAATGTGCAAAAACTACCCTTTAGCTTAAAAAAAATAAAAACAAGATACATATATTAAACCAAGGGTTAAAAGAAAGAGAGAGAAGAATCTTAACTTCTCTATTTATTTCTACTTTCGAAATATTTAGGTTTAATAACAGTAATAACCTCTAAGTTATACTTTGTGTATCTGATATAGAACAAGAGTGAAATTTAGAATAGATGAGAGAAAGAAGAGAAAGAAGAGAAAGAGAGGAATTTAGGAAGAATTTAGAGAAGAATAGGAAGAACTTTAGAGAGAGAAGGAGAATACTAGAGAGAGAATTTCTGAATAGTTGTATATCATTAATCAAGTCTGAAAAATAATGAACATAGAAGAGCTTATTTATAGAGAAGCTCTTAGACACAACTAGGAAAGTAGACAAATTCTAGAAACTAATAGAAACAGGAAATATAAATCTAGTTACCCAAAATTAAATAATACCTAATAATAAATCTAAATAATAATAATAATATAATTTCCTAATATATTGTATTCCATGTCTACATCAGTATCACTTTGGCCATCAAACTTTCAACTTACATAATAATAGTCTCTAAATTATATAATTATATAATAATGATTCTGTTATCATAAACTCTTGAATATTTAACAAAAACAAGTCATTACAAAGCATACTGTTTGGTAATTGTGGTCAAGAATAAGACATGGATTTGCAACTTATACAGTAGACTATTGAGACTTATACAATTATTGCAATAATAACCTTTTTTTCACAAGCTGTTAAATTTTTATTAGAAATAAGTCATATAAAAGCATATAATTTGGTAATTATGGCTGAGAACAAGATTCTGACTCATAGATTAAATAATAGCCAATTATATGTTTTGTCCAAGATTATCTTCTATTACAAAACTAACAGTTTATGACAAAGGGCCTATTGTTATAAAAATTTCATAATTTAGGGACCATTACTATGTAAATTGAAAATTCGAGAGACAAAGTGATACAATAAGCATAATTCATGGGCTATTACTATTATTAACCCGAAAATTTACATAAATTTTTGCTTTGTAAATGTAATAATTTTTGAAAAAACAGAAATGATACGAGGTTAAAGTTCAAAAAAAATTAAATAAGGATGAGAATTAAATAAAAGAGAAATTATCGAATTGATGAGTTGTATTATTGTATGTTTACTTATTATAACTCCCGAGAGAAAAGTACGATGTGACAAACCTTATGATGAAAAATAATAGAAAAAAATTATGTTATTTTCTCTACGAATTATGGTCATTATAGATTTTTGCTCTCTGAACTATTTCTTGTTGCGTTCATTCCCCCTTCATAATTCGGTCATTGCAAAATCAGCCCTTTCGTTAACTTATACATTTAAGTTGACAAATTTTATTAACGTGGCAAATTTTATAATTTTTTTATCAATTTTTTTATTTTGAAAATTAAATAAAATATGAAATTATATAAAATACATATTTTTTTGATTCCTCAAGGGATCAAAGGGTTTCACTCCTTCTTCCACTATGACTCGAACGTAGGATAATTAGTATCCTATCTTACCCATCATCTCTCTCTCTATATTCACGTTCTAAGATTTTTCTCTGTAAAAATAACAAGAATCTTATTTTGGATCCTGTTTTTCGGGAAAAACTTCAATATTTAATTCTGATGTGTGAGGAGATATAAGAGAAGGAAGTTAAGAAAGGGAGGGGGAAAAAATATTTTGACTTATCTTTTTATGCATTTTTTTAATCTTATTTTCTGGGCACAAAAGATTTCTCTCTTTTTGTATGCTAATATTTGTGATTGTATATCCCTCTTCAAATTTTCTTTAGAATATCAATTGACTTTGGAAACAGAAGAGTAAAGCAAAAGATGCGTGTAGGGGAGAGAGGAAAAAAATTAATTTCTTTTAGTCTTATTTTTCAATATAATTAATGAATAAAATATAATAATTTAACTGCCACATCAACAATTTTATCAAATTATTAATAGAATTTGACAGAAGAACTAATTTCATAATAATAGATTATACAGGAAAATAAATATAAAATAAAATAATTGGAGGGACAAAAGTCTACAAAACTTATAATTTCCGATAGGGGTGGGGGAAGTACAATTTGTCCAAACCAATATGTACAGTCACACAAGTACATTAATTTTCTAATATTAATTTATGATTAATAGTTGACCACCTTATTAATATTGTGAAAAATAAATTATGGGTTGCACTTGT
This sequence comes from Trema orientale, assembly GCA_002914845.1. Taxonomy (NCBI): domain Eukaryota; kingdom Viridiplantae; phylum Streptophyta; class Magnoliopsida; order Rosales; family Cannabaceae; genus Trema; species Trema orientale. Next base: position 301,741 of record JXTC01000144.1, on the reverse strand, counting down.
ACAGTAGGTATATTCTCTCTTTCTCAAAATCTATCCTCAACTCCGAGAAATGCGAGATTTCATCTTAAATTCTAGTATTAATGCTGAAGAAAAGATTCTACCAACTTAATTTACAATCTAACATCTTAAGTCCTACCGCGTACGTGAACTTTTTGAGTTTTTGTCTCTCTAAGTAAACTATTGTTTCATCATAACATCCAACATGATTATCCATTTTAAGGAGAGTTTTCAAGAACAACAAACTGACGAAGAATGATTTATGAAGTTGAATTAAATATTTAGAAAACTAATTAGCTTTTTACTAAACTTAACCTTCACAAAATATCAAAATTATATCATGAGAGATTGCAAGAGAAAAATGGCACAAATGAAGGTTCATCAAAAAAAAAAAAAGTTAAAAGAAACCTAACAATAAAAAAGATTGTCGAGAAATTGACATAGATAGTTTAATTTTAGCCTAAAATGACTTTTTTAGTTCACTTTTTCAAAATGACATTTTTAATACTCTACAGACAACAAAAAGTCTAAAATGCCCTTGACTTAACTAATCCGTGTCAGCTTTTGAGCTCTGTTTTTTCTTTTTTTCTTTCAATTTTTTTTTTTATTTTTTATGTTTGAAAAACATAACAATTCCTGTCAGAGTTGTGTGACTCTATGTCACAATTTTATGACTGTCAGGAATTTTATGTGTATTGATGATAACAATAGTTTATAATCTTCTTTTTTCAAATTTTTTTTTTCTCTTTTAATTTGAAAAACGTACCGGTCCCTATCAGAGCTGTGTGACTCTGTGTTACAATTTTATGACTGTAAAGAATTTTTTTGTGTTATGGTAACATGATTTGTAAACATGTGTGTGACTCTGTGTCATAATTTTATGACTGTCAAGAATTATTACGAAGGTGAATTATTACACTCGTGATCTTGTCAACTTCGTTCTTCTTTAGCTCAATGTAAACTTTAACGAAACAGTCATTTATTATCTTCATAGAAAAAAGTCCCACATCAACAACATATTTCATCTCCATTGTATGATGTTCAGGTCTCAACTCTAGAGCGTTAAATATAATTTCTAACAAATCGATATAGGTTGCTCCATTAGTAACCAAAATACCCATACTCTCCATCCCGTGACAGACATTATAGTTGTCACATAATGTTGTACTTCAGGAAAATAATAATACTGTTCTTGTCTGTAAAAACAAAAAAAATACGGATCTATAATTACTAAACAAATTATGTGATATTTTTTTTGTGACAAAATGATCAAAAGACTTTCGTTCTTTTTTAGCTCCATGTAAACTTTAGGTCACTAATAATCTTAATAGGACCAAGTGTCCCATCAACAACATATTTAATCTCTATGGTATGATGTTCAAGTCTCAACTCAAGAGCTTCATACACAATTTCTAACAAACCTAATATCTTCATCCTATGATAGATATTATTGTGGTCCAAATTACCATTGTTATTTAGGAAAACAATAATACTGTCTATGTCTGCAAAAAAATAAAATAAAATAAAATAAAAGTTTAACATGGATCAACAAGTACCTAATATATTTCTTGACAAGATCCCTCAATATTCATAACGATGTAAAGTAAATAGTGATTATCAGTCACAAAATTGTGACGACTAGTAATAAACTTTGGTCTGCCAATAACGAAAATTAGACCACTGTAATAATGGAAAATATATTCGAAAAAAGTATAACAAATATTGTGACACATAGTCACATAAACTCTGACTCCTTCTAATCACAACATATATAGCAAATTCACACATATTGTGACACTGTGTCACAAAATTTGTGACATATGGTCACATAAAGATCTGGTTATATTATATTGACACAGATCTAATTGGAAAAATGTTAAATATCATACAGATCCATATCATCTTACTTAAAATAATTATTACCCACTGACTTCTAACCCCAAAATAAGAAGTGACTAGATTTTTCAAAAAAAAAAAAAAAAATGGAAGAAGGGGAAGAAGAAGTAAACGAAAATCAAAACAAATATATACCTTCTTCTTCGTACAATCAAGCCAAACCAAAATGAGATGATAGAATAGAGAAAGAGAGAGATGGGCGAGACAAAATCAAAGATGATACTAGCCAAACCACAAAGCAAGATGGGCGAAGGAGAATGGAGCTATGGTGGACGGAGTAGACGCGAGAGAGAGAGATAGAGAGAGAGAGAGAACTGAGTATAAGCATGCACGACAAGGAGAAATGGGAGAGAGAGGGCTGAGTATGATTATGCACGACAAGGAGAAATAGAAAATAAGTTGCTTTAGAAACAAAATAAAAAAGAAGAGAATGGCAGCAACTTTAGTACGATTGGAAGGAAAAATTTGGGGGAAAGTAAGAAAGAAGAGGGAACTATGTACTTGTACTTATCTAAAGGCCATGAATTGGCAGAAGGGTAGATTTGGAAACACAAAATTTTCTCTCTCCAAAATGAACTAAAAATGTCATAATTTTGAACTATAAAAGTCATTTTGAAAAAGAAGAATAGAAAAGTCATTTAGTCACAAAATAAGACTATGCAGGTCAATTTCCCAAGATTGTCAAATGTAAAAGCCGAAGCCCAAAGAGTGACACTCAGCTTAGTTGTTTTGAGGAAATTTGACCAATACCTGTTTTAGGTTACATATTTCGATACATAAATATTTTTTTTAATTTGATTTTTACCCTTTTTAGATATATATTTCATGTACAAAGTATGTGTAGTATACGTTTACAGTATAAATATATACCTATAGCATACTATAAATATATACTCGTCTTTTAGGTATATTTTTATACTTCTGGTTTACATTTCTAAAAAAAAAAGTATAAATCTGATAAATATTAAAAACTGGGTATCGATCCAAATATGCCATCTAAAACGAGTATTTATGTAATAATCTCTATCCCCATTTTTTTAAGGGAAATTATGCTTAGGAGCAGTTTTGAGAGAGTACGTTTTTACCATTGGCAATATAATAATATGGGCGAGTCTACAGTAGGGGCGCCCCTACGTAGGGCCCTGTCTATATACCGTTTGATGGGAATCTGTGCATAAACAGATTCCCCACAGATTCCCGTTATTCTCCACATATTCCCATCAAACGGTATATAAAGGGTGGCCCTACGTAGGGGTGCCCCTACCGTAGCCCTCCCCTAATAATATATATAAAATAAAATTTTTGAGTTATATGTGTTTTTATTTTAAAGTTCCAAATTTGCATCTCTAATTTTCCTCAAACTGATAAAGACTTATCTACTAGCTAGTTGAGGTTTGATTGTTGATAAACCGGTTGAAGTTTAAGACCATAATAGGTTATTTTTTGGCATTAAAAAAATTGCTATATTTATGAACATATTTATTTAATTGTTGTATAACAAAAGTTGAGTTTTAGAACTATTATTTATAAAAGAATCCGACAAGTGTTAGGGGCCGTTTGGTGCAAGGTAATCTCAGTTTTCAGATTAATGGGAATGCTGAAGATGGTGATATGATTGTCTGATATCCAGAATAACTGTGTTTGGTTGTACACAGTAATCTTGTTTATGATTCCTGGGATGTTAAATAACTGTGTTTGGTTGCGCATGAGAATGTGCTTAAATTAAAATTAAAAAATAATTAAAAAATTAAATTACTTATAAAATAATAAAATTTGTTAGTATAAAATAAAATAATTTGCTATGGTTCCTAGGATGTCGTATTTTTTTTTTATTTCATTTTTTAGGGTGGGTTTTAGATGGGGGGTCATTTGAAATCCACGTGTTTTGGTAACTTTCAGATGACCCCCACTTAAGAGGATTTGATTCCCGAGGTGATAACTTTACTGGGTGTTAAAATAGTACTAAACACGGGGATGCATTGAGATACCCATTCCCACCTAAAGATTATCCCAATACCAAACGGTTCTAAAATTCTATTCTAAAGGATTCTCTTATAAATAACAGTTCTAAAATTCCGCTTTTGACATAAAATAGTTAAATAAATATGCTTAGAATTATGTAGTTTCTTTTTTTTTTTTAACCAATATACCCCTTTTGTTAATAGACGAATTTCAACCAATTGGGAAAAATTATAGACAAATTTAGAACTTTACAATAAGAGTCGCTAAGGTAAAATTGCTATTCAAACTAATATTCTCCTATTTCACGACATGCATAATATATGTGGGCCGCGATGAATATTTTACAGAATAATTTTTTTAGGAGTGTTTTGAAAAATGGCTAATAGTATCATAGTTTTGTACGACAGTAGTCACACAATTTGTGACTATTATTAGTCTTAAAAAGTCATAAATCATAATTTTATGGTAAAGAATATTGTAACAGGAACACTATTAGAAAAATCATATGAAAATCAGGCATTGTATGATATTTTTAGAAAAGAATTAGAAATATAAGGTGGGCTCAGTTTTTCTAGATCTGCTATCGTATTTTTTTAGAAAAATATAATTTTTAAATGTTTAAAAAAAAAAAAACCATTTTCTAAAATAGTAATTAGTTATCGGTAATCAGTTTTCGAGCACTGGTAACTAGAAACCAAAGGTATTTATAACTGGTATATAGTTGGTAACAGATAATCAGTAACCAGTTTTTTAACTAGTAACCATTTTAAAAATTATATCTTTCTAAAAAAATTTAAAAAGTGGTACAGAAAACTAGAAAAAAATCTAATTCACCGTATTTTTGTAATTTTTTTTTGTTTTGTAGATAGAAGTATTAGAAATACAAAAATCATTTTTAAAAATACTATTAGAAAAATCATTTTAGTACAAATAACTATAATAGGATGGGACTCGGACAGCCCACGGACCAGACCCATACTTGCACTACTAGGCATTACCACTAGCAGTTCAAATGAGGAAATAGTCGTTGGCGTGAATTTGAAGTTTCTACATGCAACCCGTTTAAGGCCTATCATGATCGTTAACGAACAACTAGACCGTCACTTTAATTGCATATATACTCGGTTTGTGCTAAAAATAAACTTATATTGCATATCTAATATATGTGCATGCATATTTGCTCAGGTCTCATAAAAAGCTTAATCATAATTGTGTGGCTATGATGAGGATTTACAAATATGGAGAAAAAGCGTTATAAATGCCAATTCTGCTAGCTGCAAAAAAAAAGAGAGAAAATGCTTAGTACACAAAACAAACCAAAAACTCTTTCGAGGCTGACCCAAAAGGCCCAGTCCTTATTCAGTTTCGCCCAATCTATACCCTTCTTGCGCGCCCAACCAACGAACTAGCAGGCCTGGCCTAGGCTACACAAAACCCAGTAGCCCAAATGTCAAATCTCTAGTCCAGCAACTCTTTTAAGTGTCCCTTAATTTCTAGAAGAAAAAGAATTCTCTCAAGAGTTACAGGAAATATGATTTTTATGGTAAAATTTTACTAAAAAAAATGAAAAATCCCGGAACTATTTTGAAGAATGCCACTTCTAAAAATATTTATAAAAATATCATTTTTTTTACTGAGATACTTGAGGTAATTGGTCAAGTTATTTAAAGTAATTGGACTAGTTACCTCAAGTAACTCTTGATTACTCTAAGTAACTTGATTGGTTATCTCGAATACTTTTAAAAATAACCATTTTTTCAAAAACTATTTGTCTAAATATTATTAAAGAGTGTTGTTTTTTTTTTTAAATAAAATTGGAATTTCTCAAAATTTTCAGTCCATCGAAGATTTTCACTTTTTAGACTATGGGCCACTTTAGTAAAGCTGTAGATTATAAGGGAAACACTTTTCGTTGTGTTGAGAAAAATATCTGTTGCAACATAAAGTAGCTAAGTGTTTAGTAAAATGTAATTTTAATGTGCTGTAACTTAGAAAAACTGTATTAAAGTGTTTGATAAACCGTGTGATTGAGTAGTTATGCAACTATAAAATGACTAAAATAGACATTATTGTATAATTATGCATAATTTGGAAAGAACTTATCAATATTTTCTATAATTATGCATATTTTGTACACAATAACATATATATATTTATATATTTATATTTCGATTACGACAAAAAATTTTCACACATTAACTTTTTTTAAAAAATTTAATAAGAAAAAAAAAAGCTGGTAAATTTGCAAGATATTGGTTGGTTTAGTTAGTCTTTGAAAATTTTAATAAGGGTATTTTTGTCCATCAAAAATATTTATTAAAAGAAATGGATAGCTTTCCATTCAATCTAAAAGCCAAAGCTACCTTCGGGCAACTTCAGCTCTTGGATGTAGTGGCATAAATTCATCTAAAATCAATTTTTTGAGTTTTACCAAACATATTTGAGCCCATTGATGAGAAAGTGTTTTTAGCTTCTTTAAAAGCTTAACCAAACTGGGCCTATGGCCTGGACTTATGTAAAAAGTCCTAAAAGTTATTGCTGAAAAAAAAAGTTGTTCAAATTCAAATTACTCTCTATTCTCTACCTCTTTTGGCCTCATTGGTATATGATATATGTTATAATTTATGTGCAATTCAATCTATTACACAAGATCACATAATTTAGTAGCTAGCTAGCTCAAAGTGAGGAAAGAAAAGGACCTGAAAATTGGAATATTCTACGAAGAACAGGAAGAGTGAGAGTGAGAAGACGCTTGCAAATTCCAAGCATTTGGGGCCATAAGAGGCATTTGATTGTAGTAGACCACACTAGGGCTCTCATGATTGTGCACTCCATCATATGTGGTTATCACATAGCTTGAGTCGTCTCTGTCTCTCTCTACCCTCTTCTTCACATTGCAACCTCCACTTGAACATTTATAATAATTCCTGTTTTAAACAAAAAAAATTAAGTTAATAAATTGATCTTCAAATCAAGTTTTAATGCCTTAATTAATGAAGAGAAAAATATGAATATCACTAAACTGCCGAGAAGTCTCATTGTGATGCTTAAACTTTGAGATTTTTTTATTTTCGCCTTTAAATTTTTAAAACTATTATCTGTTAGTTGCTGGACAATTGTGATGTTAACTTAAAGAGTACAATATTTAATCTAAAAAGTTGTGTATATCGAGTTTGAAATCAGTACGCCAGTACACAATTCACTAATTATTTACAATGAAATGATTATATCTTTTTAGGGCGCGTCTACAGTAGGGCCGTCCCTACGTAGGGCCCTGTCTATTCACCGTTGGATGGACATCTGTATATAAATAGATTCTCTACAGATTCCCGTTATTCCCCACAGATTTCTATCTAACGATAATTAAGGCATGACCCTACGTAGGGACGCCCCTACCGTAGCCATTCCCATCTTTTTAATATGAAAATGTATTTTTTTTTTGAGATCAAATATTGATTATACCTAATTTAATGAAAAAAGCGAAATTAAACAAATGAGTGTGGACCACACAAGCAGATATATATATATAACACAGAGTGCTGCCAAGCCTCCACTACAACTATGTATAGTTTAGACCCCGCACAACTTGCATATGAAGCGCATCCCAAAACAATTAAAGTGCCTGACGAACTAGGATATTAACTAATAATTACCTCTGGCATAAGCAGCAATACATATAACCTCCGAATAAATAGATGGTATGAATTCAAGGTATTTTCATTTAATTATCTATCTATAGGTATTATTTTATTCAATTAAAATTCATTTTATAACTTTTTATTATAAAAAAATAAAAAAAATAAAAAAACATTAAATAATATGTATTTCTTTATTTATTTTTTTCTAATCACTCAAATCATTATAGCCGTTGGATGATGATAGGCTAAGAATAATATCTATAGATAGCAAAATAAAATACCTAATGGACATGGATCATATAACATATATATATATATGGTTGCCAATCCAGCAGGTTTTTTTTTTTTTTTTTTTTTTAAATCTATGTATTAGTATTTTTTTTGAGCCGTTGGATTATCATCTAATGGTGATCCAATGGCTATAATGATGTGCATGAAAAGATGTGCATCATTAATGCTATTTCTCTATCTTATTTTTTAATATAAAAAAATGTGTAAGATAAATTTTAATTGGCCAAAACGATACCTATCTATAGGTAAAAAAAAAAAAATATATATACTGGATTGGTGTCCTATATATATATATATGGATCCCTTATTACTAGTTGACTATGAACCCAAAGCTTTGATTATTTGAAAAAAAGGGATAATATCATAAAAAAACCCACTACTTTTAGCATTTTAGCAAAAAAAAAAACCTATACTTTTTCATTAATATCAAATAAAACTTTCTATTTGTGTTTTTTATCAAATATCACCAGATTCACATATATAGTCAAAATTGGAGTTTAAAATTAATGCAGAAATATTTTTATTTTTTAAAATTGTCTATTGACATATAGAAATAGCCAGAAGACAATCATCTAGACCAAAAAATAATCTGTAATCTTTTAGGAGTCCAGTAGTAACAGCTTTCAAGCACACAAATTTTTTTTTTTTCGAATTCTGTTATCTGATTTTAAAAATTAAAAATATTCGTTTCAATAATTTTAACTCCAATTTTGACTATACATATGAATCCGGTGAAATTTAATTGAAAAACACAAATAGAAGATTTTATTTGTTATTAATGAAAATGCGTGAATTTTTTTTGAGAAAAGACTAAAAGTCTTTTTTTTTTTTTTTTGATATTATCCCTTTGAAGAAACTACCTTTCTTTCATGGCATATGTATATTTAACTTCTCTGCTTTATATAGCTGGCGTCTAGAGAGTTGAATATTAGTATTATAGCTACCAATCATTGAGAGTAGGGGATTAACGTAGAACTAGAGTTTAATTTGATCACTTCTTTCGGGCCGGCTAGTTTTGAGGCATAAAATTAATTAAGACAAGACATGCACCTATTTTATACAATAATGATTCAAGTCGGACTTATTAATCTGCCGGCCAACACAAGCAAGCAAGTTTAATAGGTGTTCTGAAAAAAAAATATTTAATTTAAAAAAAAAGGGATGAGTATTGTAGCTGCCCAACTTGTCCAGGGGTATATATGCAGACAGGGTTGGAGCGGCATTAGAAAAGTCTCAAAATCATGGCAAAAATATCAGATATTCTTGTTGTGGCTATCATTTCACCTTAATTATACAGATGAGAATTGAGAATCAACAACAAGAGATATATAATTATTACTTGCATACGGAAAAGAAAGTGTCATCCTTCGTAATTTTACTATCACTAATCAAACTTGGCTACAGTGTTTGTACAAGAAAAGAAGATTAAAAAAAAAAATCTTGGTTTTACTAGTCAAACTTGATTTTGTATAATATATATGTATAATTGCCCTATACATACCTTCTAAAAGAAAAGGGAAAAAAATTGATTATGTACGTCCTTGAAAAAGAGTACTAATGCTACATGCATGATAATGATCACTACGCCTACAAATATTAGGGAAAGTCGAGAAACAGTTTTTTTTCAAAAGCAAACCTCAAAAGGCCTACAATGAACTATAATAGTTAATTCTCAACCTATAATTTCAGCATTATAGATTTAATTTTATCGTATTACAATTATCAGTACTTGATCTAGGTTTTAGGACTTTGCGCTGTTATCACGATTCACGTGGGATATATATATATATATATATATACACGCACGCACACACACACACACACATTGTTACACACTAAGCACTGCTATATAATTCAATTAGGATAAAATAATTATTATCACGTATCAGCCCAATTTTCACTGTTTTGGTCAGTCAATATTGTAGTTAACTCAATTCTACTATTTCGATTTTTATGTAAGTCAATATTTAAATGAACTTTGTTCTTTCAAAAAAATATACATACTTAAGTGATTTTGGTAGACTGATCGTGAGTTTATCACTCTCGGAATGTATAAGACCTTTTTTGTTTCACACCTCATATATATATGTAGAAGTATATATATATGTGATGAAACATATTATTGACACTACATGTGATGTTATAATCAGTATATATTCATGATATAAAACATAAGGCAGCTCCCACTTAGATAAAGCCGCCGCCTTTGTATTTGGATATGTAGCATTTAGCAAGTGTCGAAATGGTAAAGCTCCTATATATATATATATGTGCACGTGTACGTATAACTTTTCCATCTTTGCCTATGCCCAGAGAAGTTAATGTAGATGAGTCTGGTCCAATTTATTATAATTAATTTCCTATACAGCCCTAGTTACCCATGATCATGATCTAGCTTAGCTCTAAATATCCTACTTGTTATTATGGTCCCGGCCGCTTGATCATCATCTCTGTTTACAGTTTTGTTATAATACATGTTTTTTCATATATGTATAATTATCATAAATTAAATGTTTGAAAACTATTAATTAATATTCTAAAATTATATGAGAGCACAAACCACAAAGTTTTGGGTTCATGAAATTCTTAACGCGAGAGCTATTTGGTATCTTAAAAGGAGGAAAACCTAATACCAAAACATACATAATTTAAAGCGATCGAAAGGAATTCACGAACTTTTGGTTTCAGGTATAGTAATAGTTCTCATAAGAAAAATAATAGCAATATATAATAATAGTTAGAACAATCATCAAAGAAATTAATTGACTATGAAGATTATTTCACATAAAACTAGCGCTTGGTTTGCATTAGAGAGAGGATGTGGTTGGAGTCCGTACAACAAAACTATATATACAGTATCTTTTGTAGTACCATATAACACATTATATATATACATAAAACTATAGAATCTTTTGTATTATCGATCGAATAATATATAATCCCTTAAATTAAACCTTAATAATTATTTGATCATAATCCTATTAATTTAATTATTCTTCTCTGGCTCCGATTTTGTATAATTGAGAAATGGGTTTCTTTCAAGTTGGGTCAGTCGATTCCCAATGCTCATGAATAATTGGATATCACACCCTTTAAAAAAAATGGTGATCATGCCAAGTGGTCATAGGGGGAGAGAGAGAGAGAGAGAGAGAGAGAGAGATGGTTCGAACAAGATGATCCACTCATTAATTTCTGATCGGCCCCATGCAATTTCTATTTCAAGAAAATCTATATATACTTATGTATAGATTTCTGTGGTTTCTTCAAAGAAAGTATATATATATAGGTAATTAATAATTATTATAATATATATGCCCACGATCGGACCCAGTTCCATTATTAATATACTCTTCCGTACTACAGAGATAAAAGCAACAATTAAAAAAAAAAGTACTATAAACTCTATTATCACCAAGATTAATGATTAGTAAACAAAATTTCATCAACTATATATATGACAAAACATAGTATAATTATTAATTAATTATTACCTGGGATTTGGGCTGTTCTTGACTGACTTCTTACCATACTTCCGCCATTTGAACCCATCATCCATCACCTCAAGCTCCGATTTTGTTCTGAATGCAACTCTATGACCCACTTGATCCATCTTGTTTTTCTTGCATTTTCTGCAAAAACAACCAAAACCCATTATTCAGCCAAAAAAAGGGGGAAAAAAAACCATTATATAAATACACATATAATTCATATGCCAAATTGTACTAGCTAGACTATGTAACATATAGTGTATGATAGATATATGAATATATGTGATTTTATTTTTATTTTCTTATTTTCCAAATACATAAGTCTATAATAAAACAAAAATAAAAAAGCCAAACAACCCCCCAAATTAGTGGGTTTTATTATGATCACTTGCATGTTAGTGTTTCTTGATGTTGCACCACTCATATTGCTGGTTTCAGTGCTAGAGGCAGCTCCGGTGCCGCCGATTGCCGCAAAGTTTTCCGACGACATCAAACTTTGTGGCGATAATGAGTTGAATTGATCTACGCCATCCTCGAAGACGAGATAATCCGAGAGCTCGAATTCCGCTAGGGGGTCGATGTTGGCCGGAAAATGAGTCCAATTAGGGTTAGGGTTTTCATTGAAGTTCATGGGCGCCAGAGAACTAGCTGGCTATAGAGAACGGGGTTATATGGTTTTAGAAGTGTAATAAGAAAAAAGGTGTACTCTGTTAGGTTCACTCCAATCCAATATATATATATATACATACACATTATAAGAATAATATTATCATACTATTTTCATATCCTCTATATTTGTTATTTTATCTATTATTTATTTATTATTCTTAAAACTTTATTTTATGATTCTGCGCTTTCATATGCACTTTCGTGGACAGACACACTGAAGTTTCTTCAGCACTGGTTTGACGTGGCAGTCTAGGAGAAAGAGCCATGACGCCAGCATGGTGACGTATAGGGGTTTTAACTTTATGGTATTGGGATTTTATGTTGTCGTTTGGGTAGGCGCGTGCCATCAACCATATTAATGGTTGTTTTGTGGTTAATGGTGGTGATGACCATATATACTGGTCTATAAGAAGTTGATGGGTTCTCTAACTAGTATCACTCGTATATATTCATTTATCTTTACAAAATTCACACGTGGCCTTCAGTGGATGGATATAGTGAAGACTACACGGGGCATGCCAAATTTGTATATACATATATTTGCTACGAGCTATGTGTAACGTGCCGTGAGAAGGCTCGTCCATGATGAGAGTGAGCCTAAGAAACTAGCCATGTGGTTTTGCCCATGGAAGTTTGCCTACGGTCACTTATATGGAGTTTCGGGACATAGTGAAAATTTTCAGCATTGCTCGGGACATAGTTAGAATTTCGTAACTTATTCGTCTTACATCTGATAATTTTTCCGGTCGTGGGGACCCCATCTCCTCGATGAGAGGATCACAGATATGCGATCGTCTCGTTGATATCCTGAAGAAAAGTATTTATTAGGCCATATGTCTCATCGGCCAAAATCATGTTTCCTTGGGAAATTAGGCTAAAAGCTCAAAATGCTCTTTAGGGGGGTGCATGGTGTTGGCTCTCCACCACCCCCGGCCACGGTGGGCACTATTGGCTAAGTGAGCTACCTACTAGCACACGGAGAGTGCTTGTAGGGGCGGGCACTCGGGAACCACGAGGAGACCCTTGGTGTCTCCACGAGTAGGAGAGACTCGTGGATAGTACCGGCCGCCCGGTATTGCGCATTGTCTCCGCATGGGAGGTTCAGTGGTGCGTTCGACTTGCGGGCTACTATGCCGTAAGCACGGTTCGTGGACTTGGCTTCCTAGAGGACGCGTGGACCTCCTAGACCACGTGTGCCTCAACATGAGTTGGTCACAGGGAGGCCACTCATGGGGAGACCGAGGATGCATGGTGCGCCAAGGCCATGCATGCCTCAACACAAGTTGGCCTCAGGCGAGCCACTTGTGGATGGGGACTGCTAGAGGATGTGTGGGATGCCAAGACTACGCATGCCTCAACACGTGTTGGTCACCGGTAGACCTCACGTGGGCCTCGGCAGTAAGTGAGTGACTGGTAGGCAGTGTGATGCTCCCACACGAGAAGGTCGCACGCAAGGCTGCGAGCCACAAGGTCTCGGCAGTAAGTGCAAAGCTGGTGGGCAGCATAATACTCCCACACGAGAAGGTTGCACACAAGGCTGCGAGCCACAAGGTTTCGGCAGTAAGTGGGAAGCTGGTGGGCGGCGCGATGCTCCCACACGGCAAGGCTGCCCCTACAAGGCTGCGAGCCACAAAGGAATCGTAGGCACTTGCCAGCGAGCTTGTTGCCACGATGATTGGGCTATGGGCGTGAGAACACCCTTAGTGCCACGAGAGCTATCCGAGAGGTACAGGTGGGGCTTGATAAGAAGAGACGGAGTGCCGACTTGGTCTCGACACCTAGTGACACATGCCACCAAGGTGGGAACATCCTTGGGCGAGAGGGCATGTGGCGTGAACCTCGATGGCATGTAGAGAACCTATGAACGGGGCGAGTGGCTCGGCGGAGGCCGTGTCACCCTGAAGCCATCATAGTTGCTCGTGAGCAAGACTCGGCGGGAGTCGTTCTTAGAGGCGTGTGGCTTGGAACATGCACACTTAAAGATGCGAAAAAGTGACCCATGGTACACGGATAGGCGGAAGGCTGACCGGGACTTGGGAAGTCTCAGTGCCGCACAGTCATTGTTGCCATTGAAAACCCCGGACCGTGACAGTTGGTATCAGAGCTTGGGTTCAGCTCATCAGATGAGTGAACCTGAGGCACGTCTCGGAGGAGACAAGTGGGCAAGTTGAAGGGACCGAGTGCGCGCTTTGCCTACGAGGGCTTCATGGAACCTTGGGAGCCTTAAGGAGGGATCCTTGCCTTGGAAAACAGTTGTTGCACCAGTGCTCAATGTCAGTTAAGGCGTTGGAAGACCCTTAAAGGAGGTATCAAGGAGGATGAAGGCCTAACGGACGATGCTAGAGAAGCAATCACCACAGGGACAACTTTGTAAGGGCATGGAACACAGTTGGCACACTTGGTTGGCTTGAACATGATTCAATGAAGAGTCATATGGGTTTGCTTGAAGCACTACACCAGGCTTGTCTGAGTGACATTATAAGCCACCTGGGGGCGCTTTTGTTGAAAGGAGAGCTTATTGGGGGCAGTGTACTTACTCTTTGATCAATTGATGGCATGTGAAGTCAGAATAGTTGTCAGCTAGGACCAGATAGATGGGAACGTCAGATACTCCATTGCTCGTCTAAATGACCTTGGCACTTGGTTGCCACGAAAAGGGAAGGTCAGATAGAAGCCGCGAATGTCAGAGGACGTCGTTGTTAGAAGTGTGGGCATTCCAAGAGATCTACTTAGCCCGGAGGGGTAGCCTGGACAAGTTGTTTGGTGAAAGTGTTTGCTCACGGGTGTGTTCTAAGAACACGAGCAACACTAAAGCACCCTGGGGGGGTGCATACTCGAAGAGGCATCGCAGGGGCCGTCAGGGCCATATCATTGAGGGAGATTGAGGCCGTCAGCGTAGTCAATCTACTTAAGACAGAAGGACGAATGTGCTACGATATGAATGGGCGCCAGAGGGCCGCACCAACAGTTGAGAGCACTGAGAATCATTGGTTATTCAGTTTAGAAGTCTTTGTAGACTAAGAGCCAAGACAGAGACAGTTGCCTCGATGTGAAAGTCTTCAGGACTCAGGGACTAAGGCAGTATCAGCAAACCACAAGATGTTTGTCTAGGGTGAAGGTCGTCTAGACTCAGGTACTAAGATAACATCGGTGTGCCAAGGGGGCAAAAGTCAGCATGACAGAGAGACTGGGACAGCAACGTTCAAGAGACACATAGAGGTGCCGCTAGAGAAAAGCAGTTAGCTCGCGAGCTATACCTTGAGAGGTACACTTCGAGATAGTGAAGTTATTCCCAAACTTAAGTGGGGGAGCCTACTTGAGCGTGTTATTGAAGGGTCAGGAAGCTACAGG
This sequence comes from Trema orientale, assembly GCA_002914845.1. Lineage (NCBI taxonomy): Eukaryota > Viridiplantae > Streptophyta > Magnoliopsida > Rosales > Cannabaceae > Trema > Trema orientale. The sequence continues at coordinate 286,449 of JXTC01000144.1, read as the reverse complement.
GTATGGGACTTGAAAGCCGAATGATTTCGAAATACATGTCGATTGGTGCATCGAGTTGGGACAATTTCAGGAAGTCCTTCATTGGGAGAAGGCACAATTCAGCTAAGTTGGCCATACGAAGACAAGTCGACCAGAGGGAAGACAACGTCGAGTGAGGCAGAACTTGGGGCACGGTATTAGGGCAGTTTCAGTGACTCATTCGTTGAGAGAAGGCACAGTGCAGCTAAGTTGGTCATACGAGAACAAGTCTACCAGAGGGAAGACAACGTCAAGTGAGACAGAACTTGGGGCACAGTGTTTGACATCGGCACAGGATCTTGCGAGCCAGAGGGCGAGCTTGTGGGATGGGATCCCACAGTGGCTATGAATGATTGCCGAATCAGTGGCCACAACTTAGAAATGCTCAGAGGAGCAATCCGAGGTATCTTGTGAAGTTGGGTGACGCCACTTACAAGAAGCCGTTGGTAGGTGGCACGCCGGAGGGCACATTGGAGAAAATCTTCGCGAAGTCAACACAAGTGCATGGAATACACAAGGTGCTACATTGACAACGCGGTTGGCTCGAGAGCCACGTCTTGAGAGACGTACCACACGGAAGAGGGGCACGCTTACAACGAAGCAGGTTGCACCCGCAGACCATCAGGGTGATGGTTTTTTACAGAGGTGGCACACAGTTGGTGTTCAGAGGAGTGCCAAACAGAGTTTCAGAGGAGACTCACTACGGATACCGTGAAAACGGTCAGCTTGCGAGCCGCACCCTGCGGGGGTGTATCTAAGTTTCGATCAGGGGAGTAGACATCAGACAGTTGGCGGGAAAGCAAGCATCATCGATGTGAAGGCTTTGGGGTCAAGGTCAGAAGATGGGCTGCTTCATGTGTCGCGGGACAACAGGAAGAACTCGGAAGAGTTCTACTCGGCGGATTCATGGGTGCAAGGGCACTCTACATGGATTGAGTTTGAATGAACATCATGTTATGGGATCTCAGATCATAGTCCAAGAGTGGGCAAGCTTGATCATCACCAGAGGGTGCATCTACAGAGGTAGTGGGACAAGTACATGCAGTAATTTCAGATGAAGCCGTGGGGGAGAGCATGTTACCCTTGAGCATTGAGCTAATCAGGATATAGAGCGGAGGATCGTCAATGAGGCCATCGACTGGATTAAGTGGAGGAGGATGTAACTTGCCGCGAGAAGGCTCGTCCATGATGGGAGTGAGCCTAGGAAATTAGCCATGTGGTTTTGCCCATGGGAGTTTGCCTACGGTCACTTATATGGAGTTTCGGGACATAGTGGGAATTTTCAGCATTGTTCGGGACATAGTTGGAATTTCGTAACTTGTTCGTCTTACGTGCGATAATTTTTTCGGTCGTGGGGACCTCCTCTCCTCGATGAGAGGATCACAGATATGCGATCGTTTCGTTGATATCCTGAAGAAAAGTATTTATTAGGCCATATGTTTCCTCGGCTAAAATCATGTTTCCTTGGGAAATTAGGCTAAAAGCTCAAAATGCTCTTTAGGGGGGTGCATGGTGTTGGCTCTCCACCACCCCTGGCCATGGTGGGTACCGTTGGCTAAGTGAGCTACCTACTAGCACGCGGAGAGTGCTTGTAGGGGCGGGCACTAGGGAACCATGAGGGGACCCTTGGTGTCTCCACGAGTAGGAGAGACTCGTGGACAGTACCGGCCGCCCGGTATTGCGCATTGTCTCCGCATGGGAGGTTCAGTGGTGTGTTCGACTTGCAGGCCACTATGCCATAAGCACGATTCGTGGACTAGGCTTCCTAGAGGACGCGTGGACCTCCTAGACCACGCGTGCCTCAACATGAGTTGGTCACAGGGAGGCCTCTCATGGGGAGACCGAGGATGCATGGTGCACCAAGGCCATGCATGCCTCAATACAAGTTGGCCTCAGGCAAGCCACTTGTGGAGGGGGACTGCTAGAGGATGTGTGGGATGTCAAGACTACGCATGCCTCAACACGTGTTGGTCACCGATAGACCTCACGTGGGCCTCGGCAGTAAGTGAGTGACTGGTGGGCGGTGTGATGCTCCCACACGAGAAGGTCGCACGCAAGGCTACGAGCCACAAGGTCTCGACAGTAAGTGTAAAGCTGGTAGGCGGCGTAATACTCCCACACGAGAAGGTTGCACACAAGGCTGCGAGCCACAAGGTCTCGGCAGTAAGTGGGAAGCTGGTGGGTGACGCGATGCTCCCACACGGAAAGGCTGCCTCCACAAGGCTCCGAGCCACAAAGGAATCGTAGGCACTTGCCAGCGAGCTTGTTGCCACGATGATTGGGCTATGGGCGTGAGAACACCCTTAGTGCCATGGGAGCTATCCGAGAGGTACAGGTGGGGCTTGATAAGAAGAGACGGAGTGCCGACTTGGTCTCGACACCTAGTGACACATGCCACCAAGGTGGAAACATTCTTGGGCGAGAGGGCATGTGGCATGGACCTCGATGGCATGTAGAGAACCTATAAACGGGGCGAGTGGCTCGGCGGAGGCCGTGTCACCCTGAAGCCATCATAGTTGCTCGTGAGCAAGACTCGGCAGGAGTCGTTCTTAGAGGCGTGTGGCTTAGAACATGCACACTTAAAGATGCGAAAAAGTGACCCATGGTACACAGATAGGTGGAAGGCTGACCGGGACTTGGGAAGTCTCAGTGCCGCACGGTCATTGTTGCCATTGAAAACCCCGGACCGTGACACTATGCACACCATTAGTGCCCAACGTCAAGTCTCTGTTATTAAGTGATTATAATTAATATTTGGGTCTGATATAGGTCCTACTCAAAATATAAATTATAGATTGACATATCATATAACGTTAATAACATTACTTTTTATATATTACTTTTTTTGTTGTTGTTAGAAATAAGTATAATAAATTATAATCTGTTACTAAATTATTATAATTAATACTTGCGTCTCGTATGCATACCACTTGAAATATAATTTATAATTAAAATCAATCTATATAACAGATAGACTTACACGTAATATTGATAACATTACTCCTTATTATACATGCCTTTTTTTTGTTGTTGTTAGAAATAAGTGTAGCAAATTATAAAGTGCTTTTAAGACAATTTTTTATTGAATCGAGGGAACGAGGAATGCTAAAGATTAGGGGTCATTCAGTCAGTTTGGTCGGTTTTACATGTACTTTTTAAACCAACTGTTTGGTTTTTAGTCAGTTCGTTTGTTATATACTTGATCTGAACAAATTTAGTTCGATTTTTAACTTTAATTTCATTGGTTCATGATCGATCGAATTACTTGGTCTTTTTGTTCATGGTTGGAAGGGTGGCTCGGTTTGAAAATGAGAAAGATTATAACGTAACTAACGTTGTTTCAAGTTTTTTTTTTTTTTAATTCATAATACGAATATTTTCTTAAAAGAATGGTATTAGATATTGCAAATATATATATTATATTTACATTTGTATATGTTTCATTTTTTTAAAATTCGGTCCATTCGATTTTTGTGCACAATTGTCAATTATATATATACCTAAATGGATCAAAACTTAATTGATCATTTATTTTTGTTCACGGTTAGTTGGGTTACTCGACTTTTTCGTTCATCGGTTTTTACACTCCTACTAAAGAATCCACAGTTGATAATGCGAGCTCAATAATAGGACCCGTCTAGAGCTCGCATTATCTAATTGATGTGATTGTATATAGCTCTCGGAGAAAAAAATAATACATGAATAGGACGATTCTACTATTCTACTTTACTTGAACAAATTGGACTCAAAAAAAAAAAAAAAAACTCGAGTAAATGTGCCAAAATATGCTTACGAGGACTTAGGTTTTTTTTTTTTTTTTTTTTTTTTTTTTTAGGGGTTTTGTTTTTTTTTTTTTTTTTAATGATGATTTAGTTTACGTGTTTAATAATAAAATTGTTCTATTATATGAACGTAATAGAACAATTTTAATTACTTTCTCATGAAAGCATATATTGTTAAATTGCTTGTCTTCATATTAAAATAATAATAATAATAAAAATAATGCTTGTCTTCTTATTTTGTCTCATAAAGTATCTATATGTAGCATATATTTCATAAACTGGATGACCTCGCACATGTTTAAGAAGACAGCCTAAATATAAGACAACCTAAATATAACTCAAAATTAATCTTGACGGTATACATTTAGACTAATTAATAGTACTGGATTTTTTTTTTCCTGAATTACAAAAAAGAAAAAGTTCCTTCCACGAAAAGTATAATTAGGCATATATGACTCAATTTGGTGTCCTTTTTAATAAAAAGGTAATAACTTTGGTCTCCTTTCGGTTGCTAAGATATCAAAATTATCATTAAAGAAATAAAGAAAAGTAAATAAAGACATATCATTGATCGTACTAGAATTTTTGTTTTGTTGGGAGTTGGGACCAGATAAAGGATAAACTCTATAAGCTCAAATGTGTTAATTGGTTGGGTAAAAGAGCTAGATTTTTCAACTATATTCCCTTTATCCAAAAATAAGTTTAAAATATTATTTGCCATATTGCTTTTTCTCTTTTTACACAAGTACATGATCACTCTTTGTCCATTTATGGTACTCTAACATCCAAGCAAAGCAAATTCCAAATTGAAAGAACCCAGGCGTACTAGCTAGAGTATGATTATGTATCAATCACTAGAGATTTAAAGGCAAAGTTGTGAGAATACTTTTTTAACTGTATTGGTTCTCTCTAAACCGTCAAAAATTGGTGTAACTAATTTTCCAACATATTACTTTTCATTTCTTAATATGTATATGGATATGCTTTGGGAAAGAATACTAAGAGCTTAGCTAGACCGGTAACTAGAAGAGCATGATCATAATATATACGAAAATTTACACATCAATCAAGCATGAGTTTTCAACTATTTGCACAAAACCCTGTTTTTTAAGATATTACGTACACTCCAGTCTTATGAATTTGGATTTTCTTTCTATTTTTCTCTGATTAATGCAACATGTTAAATACACATCTACCCTCCATAGACACTGAAAAACTCAACCAAATAAAATACCTAAAAAGCTAAAACAAGATGAATTGTGATCATTCATATCATAATTATTTACAAAAATACGTACTATTTCATCTTGTTTGGTCTATGCGTGTTCATCGGGATGGGTTTGCAACCACCTCTCTCAAACCGACTATTCAGTTTTCGGTTGGACTGTCAGCTATATACCCAAACCAACCAAACTTAATTTATTATTTATTCTGATTTTTTTAGCTTATAATAAAATGGTTTTTCATTTAATACTGTTTTTTTGGTACACCCCTGGTTTGGGCTTTTTTTAGGTTTTTATTTATTTAGTAAATTTTTTAGTGTTTATGGATAAAAACTTTGCATTTTCATGCACTAATTTTGATAAATGTGTTGACCAAGGGAATAATTGGAAAAAAAAATCTAAATTCAAATATTTGAATTGTGATATCTAAAAAGATGGCTCTATTTCTACTTCTTTGTCTACTATCTTATTACTAAAATTTCCATCCCAATTAAAATGTAAAATCTATTTACTTAGAAAACCCCTAGTTATACTCAACTCTCCTTTGATGTGTGTGTATATATATATATGTAGGAAATAATTAACATGCATTATAAGGTTACAAATGGTTACAAACGAATATAATAAAATTTTATAATAAAGTTACCAAAAGTTTGCTCTAAACTTCAACAGAATTCTAGTTGCAGTTCGAAAACACTATTTATCGCCGAGGCCTGTGTAGGTTACAGTGTCCTTAAAACTGATTCGCTCTCCCCACTAGAATACTTGAGGATTTTAGCAAGCGTCAGTCTCCCAGGATACAACGACGAAAAACAGCAGGTGAAGCACCAACACCTCCACTCTACGAACTGGATAGCTTTGAACTCAAACACACTAGAACTCTAGCTATAAAATTTCTAGACACTCGAAGAACTCTAGCTAGAAAAACTGAGGAACTCAAGAATACTTGAGAGAGAATGGCAGAGAGAAGAAGGCTTCTGATTTTGGTGTGTGGAATGAGGAGGGGAAGCTCACCTTTTATAGTCTCTAAAGGGGGACTTGGTAGCAAAACCAGAAAGATTTTTATTAATCTCAAAACGTTTTCCAGCCATTAGTATGGCCGTTACTAATGTTTTTAGCCATTAAATTGGTTGTTACACCTGCCAATCTTTAATCAAAATGTTAAAACATTTACCAGTTTTATTGTATGGCAGTTTCAACATCCAAAACGCTCATTCTGGTTCAAAATGGTCAAAAAGAAAAGGAAAAATATATTGGGCCACAACAAAAAGTTGGGCTTACTATGGTCCAAGTTTCGGCCCGGCATTCGTATCCGCAGGTGCGGGCACACACGAGCCCATGCAAATTCAGGCCTAAGCCCGAAGATTTCCACTCCCCTCCCCCCGCGCGCACCTGAGAGAGCATCTATGGTAGTTATTCTTACCACCATCACAAAACAAGGTTCTTAGCATTTCCCACTAATGTGGGACTCTTACATTTTCTTTTCATTTTTCCATGTCAATGGTGCACTTTTGAGCAATAATTTCTCATTCATCCGTGCATCATTTTGAGCGTGTAAATATACGAAATCGATGTACTCATTCACAAAGACCTTTCATCAACAAGATGTGGGTCCCACTCAATTTTTTGCTTCAAAATGGCTTATGAAAATGGGTTCTTTAACACTAACTTAGACTTTCCAAAATACATGGGCTTCCAAGCCCAAGATAAGCCCAAAATCTTAACCTAATTCTTAGTCCATTTTCCAACAATCTCCCACATGAATAGAAATTGTAAAAGGAGAAACTACAGACTCTAGACAAGGTAATAGAGTTCAACGATTGAAACCTGTATAGGATAGGTAGGTGTTACCCTTTGAACCTTCTTTCATGAGAGTATATTTACTTTATTAACTGATCAGTAGACACGATGTCTTTGAACTATTCTGTCGTTCATGTAAACGATGATATACTTCACACAGGATTTTTCTTAACATATCCAGTTCTCACGGTTATGTTCATTTTGGCCTTGAACATCTCTGCCTAGTTCTGCAAGAGTTTCTAAGGAATTAAGCTCTCATAATTCCTCTTTGAAGCGGTCCCACTTCTCTCTCACATAGGTGATTTCTTAGTTAAGAGTAAACCGCATTACTCCGCCCGGTTTCCCGACGCATAAGAATCATTAAAAGTATTTGCTTATCCTATTCCTTACCGGCATCACTGTTTTTCATCACGTGAATGGACATGAAGGTAATACCTTCACAGGAGGATAACCCCCCACAGTAATCCAACTAAGTCTTTATAATTAGGTTGTCCCTTTGAACCTAGATCTTGGGATCTCCAGTCAACTAGGTTGGGTTTCCATTGTATTAACTTTTGCTTCATGGGCTTTAGTCTCATTCTTCTCGATGATTTATCAACTAACTCTCTGTTTAACCCTTTGGTTAGCGGATCCACTAGGTTATCCTTAGACTTCACATAGTCTATAGAAATAACTCCCGTTGAGAGTAATTGTCTATTGGTATTATGTCTACGATATATATGTCTAGACTTACCATTATACATGTTACTCTGTGCCCTTCCAATAGCCGATTGACTGTCGCAATGTATAGATATTGGCAGTATAGACTTAGGCCAATCTGAAATATCTTCTAAGAAATGGCGTAGCCATTCAGCCTCTTCTCCACATTTATCTAGAGCTATAAACTCAGATTTCATTGTGGATCGGGCTATAATCGTTTGTTTTGAAGATTTCTATGCTACAGCTGCTCCAGCTAGTATAAACACATACCCACTAGTAGACTTTGAGTCTTTTATATCAGATATCCAATTTGCATCGCTCTATTCTTCTAAAACTGCAGAATATCTGTTATAGTGTAGTCCGTAATTACGAGTATATCGTAAGTACCTAAGTACTTTCACAATTCTTTTCCAATGCTCAGCACTTGGATTACTCGTATAGCTAGTCAGTCTACTGACTGTGTACGCTATATCTGGCCTTGTACAACTTATCAAATACATCAGACTACCATTCACTCTAGAGTATTCTACTTGAGAAACACTCTCACCTTTATTCTTATGAAGGTGTAGACTCATATCTATCGGAATTTTGGACACTCCAGAATCATCTTTGTTCAATTTCTCCAAAGTTTTGTCCATATAGTGTGACTGATTAAGTATAAGTCCATCAGACGTCCTTGTAATTTTAATTCCCAAAATTACATATGCTAGACCCATATCTTTCATGTCAAATTTGGAGTTCAATATATTCTTAGTAGATTTGACCATCTTGTCATTACTACCAATAATGAGCATGTCATCAATATAAAGACACAAAATAATGTAGCCATTTTCAGAGTTTTTGACATAGACACATTTGTCATAATTGATTTTAAAACCATTAGCAAGCATTACTCTGTCAAATTTTTCATGCCATTGCTTTGGTGCTTGCTTCAAGCCATACAAAGACTTGACCAGTTTACAGACTTTCTTTTCTTGTCCAGGAGNTCTAGCCTTATATTTGTCAATTGTTCCATCTGCTTTCATTTTCCTTTTGAAAATCCATTTTGAACCAAGTGGCTTGCATCCTGGAGGAAGATCCACTAGTTCCCATGTATGGTTTTGCAAGATGGAATCAATTTCGCTCTTAATGTCCTCTTTCCACAAAGGTCCCTCAACAGAGCTCACAACTTCTTGGAAGCTTTGAGGTTCACTTTCCAACATATAAACTAAAAAATCCGGACCAAAAGATTTTTCAGTTCGAGCTCTTTTACTGCGTCTAGGTTCATCTTCAACAACTTGTTCTTGGTCCTGACTATCCTCAGTAATAGCCTCATAAGTTCGTTTAGATGTACTAGGTACTTTCTTGGATTTATACGGAAATTCATGTTCAAAGAACGATGCATTTCTCGATTCCGTTATTGTGTTCTTGTGTATGTCTAAGATTTGTGACTCATACACAAGAAACTGATAAGTACTACTATTATGTGCATATCCAATGAAAATGCAATCTACTGTCTTTGGTCCTATTTTTACCTTCTTAGGTGTAGGTACCAATACCTTAGCAAGACATCCCCATACTCGCAAGTATTTGTAGGAAGGCTTTTTACCTTTCCACAATTCATAAGGTGTCTTTTCTTCTTTCTTACGGGGTACCTTATTTAAAAGGTAATTAGCTGTTAAAAAAGTTTCCCCCCACATGTTCTGAGGCAATCCAGAACTTAACAGCAATGCATTCATCATCTCTTTCAAGGTACGATTTTTTCTCTCAGCAACACCATTTGACTGAGGTGAATAAGGCGGAGTGGCCTCATGTATTATTCCGTGTTGTGCACAGAATTCACCAAAAGGTAATTCATACTCTCCACCATGGTCACTTCTAATCATCTTAATTTTCTTATTAAGTTGATTTTCAACCTCATTCTTACAGAGACTAAATTTCTCTATTGCTTCGTCCTTGGATTTTAGTAAATACACATAACAATATTTAGTGCTATCATCGACAAAAGTAATAAAATACTTATTGCCTTCCCTTGTTTGTACATATTTTAAGTCACATATGTCACTGTGAATTAATTCAAGGGGTTCAGTATTTCTTTCAATAGTTTGAAAAGATGACCTTGTCAATTTTGCTTCAACACAAGTTTGACACTTATGTTTAGTATCAATTTGGAAATCAAGAATATGATTCAAGTTAATTAATCTACGTATAGTATCATAATTAACATGTCCTAGTCTACCATGCCATAAAGTAGAAGACTCAATCAAATAAGTAAAAGAACTAGCTTTATTGATATTGGGCTTTACAGTCATTATATTTAGTTTAAACATACCCCCACATTCATATCCCTTTCCCATAAACAGACCATTTTTGGTCAATACAAATTTATCTGACTCAAACACCATGCGGAATCCGTGCTTATTCAGAAGTGAACCAGACACAAGGTTCTTACAGATATCTGGTACATATATTACATTGTTCAAAGTCAGTTCCTTCCCAGAGGTCATCTTTAGCACCACTTTGCCTAGACCTTGTACTTCAGATGTGACAGAATTACCCATGAAGAGCTTCTCCCCATTCTCTACTGGTTCAAAGGTTGTGAACATGCCTTTGTCGGAACAAACATGCCTTGAAGCTCCAGTGTCAATCCACCATTCCTTTGGATTGGAACCCACAAGATTGACTTTAGAAACGACTGAACACAGACTTATGTCTTCTACATCTTTTGTGATGCCATCCACCACGTTGGCTTCATTCTTCTTCTTCTTCTTCGGAAGTCGGCAATCTGACGCCCTGTGACCCATCTTGTCACAGTTAAAGCATTTTCCTTGAAATTTTTACCTTTTGCCCACTCCGCCTTTAGGTCCTAGCTTAGATTCTTTCTTTGACTTGTTCTTTTTAGCATTGGAGCTTTGATCATACTCCACAATATTTGCCTTTGCCCCAGACGTACTAGACGAGGCTTCTGCCTTTTCAGCACGTCTGAGCAGCAGGTGAAGTACCAACACCTCCACTCTACGAACTGGATAGCTTTGAACTCAAACACACTAGAATATTGCTACAAAATTTCTAGACACTCGAAGAACTCTAGTTAGAAAAACTGCGGAACTCAAGAACACTTGAGAGAGAATGGCAGAGAGAAGAAGGCTTCTGATTTTGGTGTGTGGAATGAGGAGGGGAAGCTCACCTTTTATAGTCTCCAATGGGAGACTTGGTATAAAACCAGAAAGATTTCCATTAATCTCAAAATATTTTCTAGCCATTAGTATGGTTGTTACTAACGTTTTTAGCCATTAAATTGGTTGTTACACCTGCCAATCTTTAATGAAAATATTAAAACATTTACCAGTTTTATTGCATGGCAGTTTCAACATCCAAAACGTTCATTCTGGTTCAAAATGGTCAAAAAGAAAAGGAAAAATATATTGGGCCACAACAAAAAGTTGGGCTTACTATGGTCCAAGTTTTGGCGCGACATTCGTATCCACAGGTGCAGGCACACACGAGCCCATGCAAATTCAGGCCCAAGCCCGAAGATTTGCACCCCCCCTACGCGTGCCTAAGAGAGTATTTGTGGTAGTTATTCTTACCACCATCACAAAACAAGGTTCTTTATAAACCACTTGAACCAAGCAAGTCCCACTAATTAACATACATTATAAGGTTACAAATGGTTATAAACGAATATAACAAAACTTTATAATAAAATTACCAAAAGTTTGCTCCAAACTTCAATAGAATTCTAGTTGCAGTTCCGAAACACTGTTTACCGCCGAGGCCTGTGTAGGTCACAGTGTCCTTAAAACTGATTCGTTCTCGCCACTAGAATGCTTGAAGACTTTAGCAAGTATCAGTCTCCCAGGATACACATTTTCTTTTCATTTTTTCATTTCAATGGTGCACTTTTGAGTAACAATTTCTCATTCATCCGTGCATCATTTTGAGCGTGTGAATATACGATATCGATGTACTCGCGGAGGAGAACAAGAATTCACCAAGACCTTTCATCAACAAGATATGGGTCCTGCTCAATTGTTTGCTTCAAAATGGCTCATGAAAATGGGTTCTTTAACACTAACTTGGACTTTCCAAAATACATGGGCTTCCAAGCCTAAGATAAGCCCAAAATCTTAACCCAATTCTTAGCCCATTTTCTAACAATATATTCTCTTTTTGACATACCCTCGTTCATTCCTACTCCTTCTATTTGACCTTTTCATCTTCTTCTTTTGTGCTTCTCAAATCTTTAATCTAGAAAACTTAGGATCTCCTTATTTTATTTTTTAAAACATAAATCACTAATTGGAAATTGAGTTATATATAAATTACTAGAGATGATTTACTTCAGTCTATTAGTGTATAACTAAATAGGAAAAATTATTCGTATTGGAGTTATGTGATGAAAAACTTTTTGAAAAGTAAAAAGATGTGAGGTTATATTGGTGGTACCTTAGCTAAACCTACAGATACATCTAATATTAAATATGCAGAATTGATGGATACTTGGGATATAGATAATTCGAAGATAATCACATGGATTAATAATTCTCGTGTACATTATATAGGCACTTAGCGAAATATGATACTACCAAGGAGGTTTGAGACCATCTTGCAAGACTGTACATATAATCTAATGTTTCTAAACAATATCAGCTAGAGTCTGATATTCGATCCCTTGAACAAAAGAATATGTGCCCCGTTTGGTTCGCCTATTTGAATGTGTGTATTTGAATAGAAATTGTGGAATGTGTTATAATTGGAATGGGAGATATTTGAATGAAAAAAATAGTGGAATAGGTTGTAATTAGAATGGGAGCATTGAAATGGACTATTCAAAAATACCTCTTCCCCTCCATTCTCATTCAAGACACAAAAAAATTATTCCAATGGTTAATTTTTTTGATGGACCATTTGAATGGAAAAACTGAATTGTTGAAACAAACACACATTCTAAAAGATCATTTGAATGGAAAAACTAGAATTGTTGAAACAAACACTCACTCAAATGGATTTTTCATTCTAATGGAATGGAATGATTGAAACAAATGGGGCCATGAGTATTCAGGAGTTTTATTCTATTGTGACAGATCTATGGGATTAATTAGCTTTCATAGATTCAGCTGAATTATGGGCATTCACTCCATACATTGCCCGAAGAGAAGAACAACGATTGATTCAGCTTCTGATGGCTCTCAATGACGATTTTAAAGGGTTTCGTGATAAATTTTATATTGCAATCCATTTCTTTCTGTTGATTCAGTAGTTAGAGAATTATTTTCTGAGAAGATACATCTAAAGTCTCATGTAGGCAGGGGAGTTCTTTTAACATCCAATTTCTATTTTTGAAACACCTCAACGACCACCTGCTCCTAATCAGAATAAGATGCACACGAAGGTTGCTTCTGATGAATGTAATTTCTGTAAAACAGAAGGGTCATTGGAAGGCTCAGTGTCCTAAATTATTGGATAGAGCCAAGCAACAATCTCAACAGCAATAGCAACAACAACAGCTACTTTTGTTACCACAGCCTCCTCCAACATGGAAGCCTGGAGGACAATTGTTGCAGTGGACCTATTGGCCACCTCGACCTAATACTATGGTGACTACTCAACCACTAAATCTAATGATGTTGAGCAATTTCAAAAATTTCTTACAATACAGCCACATGCTATGTTTGCCTCTTCTCATATAGGTTTATCATCATCTAGTTCTCTAAGTATGACTACCTCAATGTGGGTCTTAAATTCTGGTGCTTCTCATCATATGTCGCCTAATTTTTTATCATTTATTTCTTTATCTCATAAGTTATTTGTGTCCATTATGACTGTTAATGGTATTTCTATACTATTAGTAGGTCTTGGTTTAATTGTTACACCTTGCTTTTTTCTCTCTAATGTCTACTATATTCCTGATCTTACCTTGAATCTTGTTTTTGTTACTCAATTGTGCGATTCTGGCTATTTTGTCTTCTTTTCATCTATCGCTTATTATGTACAGGACCCACATTCTCAGAAGCTAATGGGTTTCAGCTGTAGACAAAGGGGACTCTATATTTTAGATTAGCTCAAAGTACCTGATGTTGCAGCCTCCAATGTTGATTTGTCATCGTTTCGTTTGAATCCTTCTTCTTTTAGTTTTTGTTTATGGCATTCTCGCCTCGGTCATGTTTCAGTATCTTGTTTAAAGTTTTTAGTTTCTATAGGAGCCTTAGGAAATTTGCACATTCATGATATTTCAGATTGTTGTGGTTGTAAATTAGTAAAATTTTCTTCTTGACCTTTTAATAAAAGTATTTCATTTTCTCATGCACCATTTAATCTTATTCATTCTGATGTGTGGGGACTTTCACCTATGTTTACAAAGGGAGAGTTATGATATTATGTTTTTTTTATTGATTATTATACTTGTTACTGTTATCTTATGAAACACTGTTCTGATTTCTTTGATATTTTTAATGTTTTTTGCACTATGGTTAAAACTCAACATTCTTTTGTTATCAAGTGTTTTTGATGTGATTTGGGGAAAAAATATACTTCTAATTCATTTTCTGACTTACTAGCTTCCGATGAAATTATTTATCAAACATCTTATACAGATACTCTCTAACAAAACGGTATTGCTGAAAGAAAACATAGACATTTAGTTGAGAATGCTCAATCACTAGATCCAATGATTAATATAAAATATAGAAAATAGTGTTGCTCGCTCCTTTTTATTTTTTGTCTATGTTCCTAGTGAGTTTAGGGAGAAGCAATCCTTACTGCTACTCATTTGATTAATAAGATTCCAACGTTACTTAACTCAGGTTTGTCACCTTATGAAAAGTTGTATAATTATGCTCCTAATTACTCATTATTGCGTGTCTTTGGTTTTACATATTTTGTCCTTCGACCTCATATTAAGTGTACTAAGCTTTCTTCTAGGTCTACCATTTATGTCAATCTGGGCTTGGTACAGGTCAAAAGGGATATCGTTGTTTTGATCCAGTCATACAAAAGTTATATGTCTCTTGTCATATTGTGTTTCTTGAGTATATTCCTTTCTTTTCAATTCATGATAGTTCATATACTATGACAAAGTCTAATCTTATTCACATTAATCTATTCACTCATGATACAAATATTCCACTTCTTGCTTTATACTCCCATTCTCCCTCTTCAGATCATGATAAATTGGTTCTGCTATCACCGATGCTTATGCTCAGGATCCTCCCTTTTCTTCTACGGTTGTCCAACCACCTCCTGAGACAGTGGATCCTCCTCGTTACCCTAGGTGTCCCCGTAAGTCAACTAAACTATCAGACTTTGTTTACTCTTATTATTCTTGTTCATTTGTTTCATTTTTAGCTTCTATTCATCGTCTCGCTGAGCTTTTTTCCTATAGTGAGGTAGTTTGTGATCCTAAATGGCAGCAAGCTATGGCTGAGGAACTTATTGTATTGCATCAGACACAGACTTGGGACTTGGTACCTCTACTACCTGGTAAACGAGCAATTGGTTCTCGTTAGGTCTATAAAATCAAAACCAAGACAGATGGATCAATTGAACAGTACAAATCCCGATTAGTTGCTAAGGGATATTCTCAAGAGTATGATATAGATTATGAGGAAACTTTTGCCCCTGTTGCAAAAATGACTATAGTTCGCACTCTTATTGTAGTTACTTCTGTTTGTCAGTAGAATATATCTCAGATGGATGTGAAAAATGCTTTCTTGAATGGCGATGTTTAAGAAGAAGTCTATGTGGTACCTCCTCTTAGTGTTTCTCATAATCTTGGTGAAGTTTGCAAGCTTAGAAAAGCTTTTTATGGTCTTAAACAGGCACTTCGGGCATGGTTTGAGAAGTTTTCTACTGTGATTACCTCCATTGGCTTCTCTCCTAGTTATTATGATTCAACTTTGTTTCTTAAGTGTACTTCAGCTAGTCGTAACTTGATTTCTCTATATGTTGATGACGTGATTATTACTGGTGATGATGTTAATGGGATTGCAATCCTAAAGTCAGAGTTAGCTTGTTATTTTGCAATAAAGGACTTGGGTTCCTTGCATTACTTTCTAGGTATTGAAGTTGCTTCTACTGTGATTACCTCCATTGGCTTCTTTCCTAGTTATCATGATTCAACTTTGTTTCTTAAGTGTACTTCAGCTGGTCGTAACTTGATTTCTCTATATGTTGATGACATGATTATTACTGGTGATGACGTTAATGGGATTGAAATCCTAAAGTCAGAGTTAGCTTGTTGTTTTGCAATAAAGGACTTAGGTTCCTTGCATTACTTTCTGGGTATTGAAGTTGCTTCTTCTTCAAAAAGTTATCTTGTTTCTCAGTCTAAGTATATAGCTGATATATTTGAGCGTGCTCGTCTTAGTAATAATAAGACTGTTGATACTCCTCTTGAGTTAAATGCTCGGTATTCTCCTTCTGATAGTTCTCATTTGCTAGATCCTAGTTTATATTATATTATTATTGGCAGCTAGCGCTTGGTTTATCTCGCTATCATATGTTCAGATATTGCATATATTGTTCATATAGTTAGTTTTGTTACTTCTCCTACTATAGTTCATTGGTTGCTGTTCTTTGCATTTTGAGGTATCTGTGTGGTACTCGGTTTTAGTATCTTTTGCTTTCATCTACCTCTTTCTTAGAATTGCGTACGTATTCTGATACTGATTGGGCGAGTAATCCTATTAATCATAAGTCTACAACATGATTTTGTATCCTTTTGGGTGATTCTCTTATTTCTTATAATAGCAAAAAATAAGACATTGTGTCAAGATCTTTCATTGAAGCAGAGTATCATGTTATGGCTTCTACCACTTGTGAGGTTACGTTGGTTGCTTGCTGATATGGGCATTTTTCTGTCTCGTCCCACGGCGTTGTATTGTGACGATAAGAATGCTATTTAAATTGCGTATAATTCAGTTTTTCATGAGTAGACTAAGCATTTTGAGATTGATTGTCATACTATTCGCCATCACTATCAGATTGGCACACTCATCTTGTGTTTTGTCTCTTCTTCCATGCAAATTGTTGACTTCTTTACAAAGGCACATACGACATCGTGCTTTCTTTTCTTGTTCAACAAACTCTTGATACTTTTTGCTGCTGCATCGTAAGTTTGAGGGGGGATATTAGATTATTTATTATTTAGGTTATTTATTATTTATCTTTAGTGTGGGTATTCTAATCTTTTCATTATTTACTTATAGTTTATATAAACTCTTTTTCTGATGTATTTTTATTATGCAATGCAGTAAGAAACCCTAGTTGTTTCTTTTTCTCCAATTTAATTCTTAAAGTATTATCAGAGAGAAACAATAAAACCCAAGAAAGTATAGCCTAATAATTATTATGAAAGTAATTCGACATATATATATATATAATATAAAAACTAGATCAGGTGAAATACGGAATGAAAAAAAAAAAAGCATTCATCGTTAAAGTGCGGCTAGAAATACATCTTGTATAAGACTAGATAACAGTTTTAATTAGAGAATAGTTATTTAGGTTACATGCAAGAGATATAGTTTAAAAATTTACGATAATTGAAATTCGTATTCAAAATGTGTTTAAGAAAATGGTGTGTGAAAATAGACTTTTTCTTATTTTGAAAGAAATGGAAATAGAATTTTGGAAAGAAAAAAATTATAGTAAAGAGTAATTTTATTTAAGGTTATTTTATAAATAAAAAATAATGAAAGAGCTATATGAAGAATAGATTGTGGGGTGACAATAAACCTGCCCTTTGTAAAACAAAAACCCATAGGACTATGTAATTTCCCTATATGCACATGTATACATTTAAAAAAAAAATAAAGAAGAAGAAGAAGCAGGAAATAACGCAAATTAAGAAAAAAAAAGGATGCAGCTCGTAACCATATAAATTACAAGTATCAAGATTAACGTAAGACCTAAATTAAACTTTTAGTATCTAATGAGCACTTGTGGAGTTTAGCATCACATGTAATAAAAATAAGGATACATATGCAAATTCAAAAGTATAACCCACTTGTATTTAGTGTGGGTCAGATACTTTTTAGCATTTTCCTTTAAGAAAACTAATCAATAAGTTGGCAACATGTACCGAGTGAAAATGGGTTAAATAGATAATTATCACTTTTTTCAAATACTTAATTAAATTTACCACCACTATCAGATTCTACCACTTTTGGGAGGGAATTAGTTAAGAATCTCTCAAGAATTCATCAAGAATCTATCAAGATTACCATTGACATCAAGAATCTGTCAAGAATCTATCAAGAATCTATCAAGATTGTCAAGAATCCGTCAAGAATTCATCAAGAACCCGTTAAGATCGCCGCCAATGTCAAGAATCCATCAAAAATCTATCAAGAATCCATTAGAATCATCAAGAATCTGTCAAAAATTTATCAAGAATCCGTCAAGATCACCGCTGACGTCAAGAATCGTTCAAGAATCTGTCAAAGTCATCAAGAATTCATCGAGAATTTATTTTAAAAAAGTGGCATAATGATAGATTTAATTAATGAGGGAAAAAAAGTGGTATACAACTAATTTATTCAGTGAAAAATGTCTTCAAGATAATGCTTGACAAAATCTCAATAATCCATTTCATATTTTAAGAAAATAATAGTGTAGATATTCAAGCACCATTTGCTAATTCTCTCTAATTTTCTTTTTTATTTTCAGATAAATAATTGCAAGTTTGAATCCTTAATCGTTTGATGGCTTGTAGGAGTTCGATAGTCACATTTCCTAACTGTTTATCTAATTAGTGCTTACTATATGGCTAAATTAATGGTCAGTCACTATGCAATTTCCTTGTTCTATTTTCCTTATTAATTGCTTTTATTTATCAATCTATATGCGGGGATATTGAATAAACAATGGGCTCTCTTCAGTCCAAGTTTGGTAAACATACAGGTGATGATTTCCTTGTTCTAACTCCCTTATTAATTGCTTTTATTTATTAATGGGGTTTTTAGGGAAATACGTGAAAAAATTGGTAATCCTTGAAAAATACGACTATGCGTTAAAAGGTTAAAAAATACAGAAGCCGAATATCAAATTTTGAAAAATACGACATACGCTGACATCATTACATTTCTTTTATGTTCAAAAAAGAACTGCTAGCGTTCTATGCATTTTTTTTACTTTTCAAATCTTTTTGTCTTATTCTTTTTTTTTTTTTTTTTTACTTTATTAAGACTTAATTTACTCCCATCTTACATACTCATATCTCATGAGTTATAGACCAACTAAATTAACCCAATTTTAAATAATTATAACTCATTTCATTCCATGTCCCATTTCAGAACTCATTACATATTCCATTATATCCGCTTAAAAGGTTCTCATTCAACTGTCCGAACCAATTTAATATNTTTTTTTTTTTTTTTTTTTTTTTTTACTTTTCACTTTTGAATTTACTTTCCCCTTTTTTATTTGCTAATTCTTTTTAAATTCTAGTAATTATATTTTTTTTTGGTAAAACTAATTATATATTTCTATTTGCACCACTACATTGCCATTTAAATATTTTTTTAAGTCACATGTCTCACAATTTTTAATAAAATAAATTACTTAAGCTGCTTTTATTTTTTTATTTTTACAACAATGAACACTCAGCTCCTTTCTAGTGTCCCAGAATACAAACATATTTTACAATTTATTGATACCATAGGTATCTTACAATAATACCCATAGCACATATAAGAATACTTTTGGTAACTTTTCCAATAAAGAATACATATTTTGATTCTCAAATACTATACGTAACCTTATATAGGATACATGTCTTAACTTTTTCAATAAGAAACACCTAGCACTCATTCGAATTCCCCGGATACAGTGATCTTTCTTAATTTTTTTTCATTTAATTTACCAAAATACTATAGATATCCTTGTAAGATACCTTAGGTACTTACAATGATATTTATGATACCTATAGTAACTTTGTAATAAGGAACACTTAACACCTCTTTCAATTCCCAGATACCATAAGTATCCGACATGGCTTTTCCAATTCCTAAATATAATAAGTATCCCATATGGATACCTATTGTATCCAAGTCACATCCTAGCAACTTTTTGTTTTGTTAGATTTTATGAAAAATGCAAAAAATTGCGCCATACGGTAAAATTAGGTTAATGAAAATATATAATAGGTAATCTGGTAGGATACCCTGGTATCATTGTTAGATATATTTTTTTCTTTTTTTGAAAGACAATCTTGCAGATATTATAAGTATTTTTATGGGACTCTTTGGTATCTTAGATATATACTTTGTTCTTCTGACCATAGGTAATCTAGTAGTATATCTATTGCAATATTTCTTTTTTTTTTTGAACATTTAATACTCCTGTCTTCCCAGATGCTATTATAAATTAGTAGGATACCTAATGATAACTTACTATTTTTTTTAAGAAAATTTCTCTTAATACCACTGCTAAAAGGGTTTTTTATCAAAAAATTTTGTTCTAAAAAGTGTTTTTTCCCACTAGTATCTAAGTTTTATTCTTTTTTCGCTAGTATTTAAGTGTTAATTAAAAAAAATTAACTCTTTAGTCAAAATTAATAGGAAATAAAAGACTATTTTTTAGATGATGTGAACTTTTCAAACGATAAAAAAAAATATAGGCTAAAAAGGAAAAAAGAATAAAAACATTTATTGTAAAAGATAAAAGAATAAAGAAAATTAATAATTATCAGGGGACGCCAGGGAGTCATGCGCTGACTCCCCTAACCTTATAATTTTTTTTTTAAAAAAAAATATCAAGATTATAACTCGCGCGCAAAACATAAATAAATTTTAAAAAATTAAAAAACTCTACAAGCTAATGCTTCACAGAAACCAAAAAGAGAAAAGCCCGTATAAAATTGTTACACATCGTATAAAAATAAAACCATACTGTATTAAACAAATCTTTTCCTTAAAAGTTGTACTCTGGCTAATTTCTTTTTTATTATGTTAGATATACATAATGGATTATTCAACTAAATATAATCCCAGAATCTATCATGTCCAATTGTCAGGAAAAGATTTGTTGAGAGAAACCTATGACTAAACTGAATCTATTGAGTTTGACAACAGAGGATGTGATCACGTAAGCGGAAGCGATTAACTAATTAGAGCCTGAGGGTAGAAGGTCTTCCACATTCAGAATACTCTATGTATGCTCAATGGGTCTCTCTCTGTTGATGGAGGCAGAGGAGAAGAGCACACGTTCTATTTGGCTTGGGGACCAAAACCCTATAGTTATGTATTTATATACTAGTCATCAATAGAGACCCCATCAATCCTTATTGGACTAAGATTAGTTAACCACACATTACAGAGTCCATACTAAATAGGTACTTTATGAGTCCTCAATTAGATCACTTAATTAGCCGCACTTAATTAGATAGCCCTAATATTATATAATTACTGCAAAACCATATGGCCCATAATTGGGTTAACGTGTAACCCAACATTCTCCTACTTGGGCTACATGAGTTTTTTTCCTGAGACAATTATATAATGAAAACTTGAGCGCGCACTTTATTGCTGTCAGTTGAGAAATTACCCCTTAAGATAATCTGAACCATTTTGTATATCAACATGAAATCAAAGCGGCCTCCATTGTATTTAGTAAGCAACTAAACCCATCAATGATTACCAAATCAATACACGCGATGACACAGATCAAGTATAGATGTGTGGTATGAAAATTACACAAAAAGTGATCTTACATGCCTATTTCCATTTGGTCCTACTTTAAACTGAAATGAGATCAACTTTAGTCTTTCCTCTTAATGCATTACCACAAACTTTATGCTTAAACCACAGTAGGAAAGATAATAATATGATAAATATCATATTTGAATTCAGAGTTTACAAAAACTCCATCGACCATATTCTGCAGAAATTAAACAAGGAATAAGTGTCACTAATGAATATTTGGACCAAACTACAAACTCCCACTGAAACTACATATCTTTAAAATACAATACCATTATGAGCAATGTGCTCATGAAAGTACTTTAGGTGATAAACCTTTAGTGAGTGGCCACTATGATGGAGTTTGTATTTATATGTTCCTTAGACACTTGTTAACTCTGAATACTTTATTTTAACAACATATAACTTGAAGTCTATGTGCCTTCACTTCAAGAATTTCTGTTGTTATCAGAATACAACAGTGTGGCTTAATTATCACAATAATTCTTTAGTGGTCTTTTAAAATCATCAATCATAGTTTGTAGCTTGGTGATAAAATTCCGCAGTTATATTCCCTAAATCGATGCCTTATGACAAGATATATATAATTTGCTCCGTAGTGAAAAGTTATGAGTGTTTACTTAACACTCTTCCAAATAGCTCCTCTATTTAGCAAATATATATAACCAGAAGTAGATCTTTAACTATATAGGCATCCAACAAAATCAGAATCGGAATACCCAATGATTTCTGAAATTTCTCCGATTTCTGATAAGTGAGCACATAAACTAATGTTCTCTCTAAATTCTGCATGACCTATTTTGCTGCTACTTAATGATCCACATGAGGGTTATTAATATCTGCCTAACAATCCTGAATATACATAAGATTCTCCACTGCCAATGCATAAGAGAATTTCTGTATTTCCTTAATTTTAATACCATTATGGGTACTGATTGAGACTGTATTTATCATCCTTAGCCAATGGGCATGATCTCCTAAAACATAATCCTCATCGATATAGATCTTTTGTGATATCCTAAAGATACGTCAGGATTGCTCTCAATGTATCTGTATTCCTTAGCACAAAAGAGACGTCCCCAAGATCTTTCACATCAATATCCTTCGATAGAACTTTCTTGGTTTCGTACAACAAGCCTATATCATTGCTAGCCAAAAAGTATGTCATTGACATACAAAATCAGGAAGATAAACTTGCTCCCACTGAACTTGTGATATATAAGACTATCAACTAAATTTTTCTTAAAACCAAATGAGAAAATAACTAGATGGAATCTATAATATCTTAACGGGAAACTGGTAGTCTTTAAATTCACCTAATGTAACTCCAGAATATGATGAGCTACTAGTGCCAAAATTATCTTGAAGGAGTCTTTCATTAAAATTGGAAAGAAAGTCTCTTTATAAATAATGCCTTCCTTCATAGTGAAATCATTGGAACTAGACAAACCTAAATGTTGACAAGATCTTAAATGTCATTGTCCTTCATGGATTTCATCTCATACTTTATGGCATTAATTCACTTTGAGAGTTAGAACATTGTTTTAGCTTGAGTGAAAATAATTAGATCATTTTTTACTCCCATATCAAACACATGTTCTTGGAAATTTTCTTCATGGCACTTTCTCTTGAGGTTGTTGAGTTTGCTCTTTTGGGACAACTTCCTTATTTTGGATAGGGAGTTGCTGAATATTGTCTTGATCCAAATTTGTATCTTGAATAATGTCAGGTACAAAAGTCTGAAACCTGAACATTTTCAATTACAACTGAAGGAAGATAAATGAATTCCTCCTCAAAGACAATATTCTTAATCTTTTCTCCCCCCAAACTTAACATCCTCAAGGAATTTATATTTTCTTATTTTGAAAAGGATTTATAAGAGGTATCAAAAAAAAATAAAAATGAATCCTCTTAACTTTTCAAAGTACCGAATGAAATAGTAGCTAAAATTCTTAAGTTCAATCACTTTCCATATGGCCTAACCTTAGTTGGACAACCCAAGACATGCAAGTACCTAATGCTATGCTTTTTGTCCGTCCATAACGCATATGGGGTTTTAGCTACATCTTTAGTGGAAGCTTTGTTTGGTATGTATACTGCAGTTCTTAGGTTTCTTTCCTAGAGTGATTTTAGGTAAAAAAGAATGATTAAACACACTTTTTACTATGTCTTCAAGTTTGCTTTATTATCACTGAACAATACTATTTATACTAGGTTTCTCTGGTATTTCGTATTGTCGGACGATTCTATATGTCTCTAAGAACTGAGTGAATGGCTCTGGACTTTGTTAACTTTATCCGTCCTGCCTATCATAGTATGCACTATGATTAGATTTGACAGCTTCAATTTCCTAATTCAGTTGAATTTCAACTTGGGCATTGAAAAAAAAAAACTTAAGACACATTCAGAAATTGAGACTTCTCATGAACCAAAATAGGTACCCTTAATGAGAATAATTGTCTATGAATATAATGTAATACTGTTGGCCATTCTAGATGACTGTATGGAATGGTATGCATGTATCAGTATAAATTAGCTCTAAGATGTCAAAACTCTTGTTGATACCTAATTTCCTTATGTTTGTCTGTATTCCTTAATGTACTTAACACAGATTTTAAAGTCTGTTAAGTTAAGTAGGTTAAGAATTTCATCTGACACAAGGCTATTAATTCTCTATTAGGAGATATATAAAAAAAAAAAAAAGCCTGTGTCATACTATAGAGAAATTCTTTTAATTGACTTGTACTTTTGTACCATATTTCTTAATATGCAAGATTAACTTGATGAGGCAATTATTTTAAATTTATAAAGACTATCAATTAAAGAACTAGTAGAAATTTGAATCTTGAAAGAAACTAAATTTAGCTATTTCCAAATGAACAAGGATGACTATATTTGTTCACATCAGAAATAGAATACTTTAAAAGTCTCTTCCAAACTCAAAATTTAACCAGTCTCTAATTGTAATCTAAATAACCTCATATAGCCTCTACTGAAGTAGTGTTGCCATTGTCCAAACAAATAAATATTTCATCATCAATTTGCAACTGGCTTCACAAACAATCTTGCATGAACACACTTGTGTGAATAGTAGGATCCGTATCTATTCACTAAGTGTATTTGGGTACAAAAGCTAAATTAAGTTTATGACAAACAAAATTGAGAAGCATACCCTTCTTTATACACTAAAAGGCATGATTGGGACAATCAACCTTATACATCCAGCCCTTTCGCAAAAGAAATAGACGAATTCCTTATTTTGTTTCCTTTTACACTTTATGCTGTAAAGACATAACTGCAGCTTCCTTATCTTTATCCTTTTTCCTTATCTTATCTTATCTTGAGAAGTATATGCTAAGTGAGTACTTTCAATCTTTTCTCTCTTCAACCTATCTTCTTCTTGCACACTTATAAGAAATGATCTCAAAAGAAATCATTTGTACTTAAGGGTGTTGTAACTTTGCTTAACTAATTTGTGCAAGAAGAGAGATAGAGACCGAATACACGAGCAAGTCTTTCAACTACTCTAACTTAAGTATCTTTAGTTTAGAAACGAGATTAGACATCCTCATAATGTACTTCCTTATATTCTCTTAATCCTTATACTGAATTGAAATGAGGTTCCAAAAAAAATGGTACTCATTTCGACCTTTTTGTTTTCAATAAAATGATCCATAATTACTTTAAGGAACTACTTAGCGTTTACCTCCTCAGGTATAGCGCCCATTATAGTTTCTGTAATGGAGTGTTGCATGACCATGAGACTTATGCAATTAGAATGAATTTACTACTCAAAATTCTTTTTTACCAACTGAAGAACTTTAAGCTGTAAGAGTAGTAGGATGTTCTGTCTGGAGCACAAGGTCAAGACCAATGCAACTGAGCACATTATGCTCATTCCATTTCTTAAAGTTTGTATTATTAAACACAAATATTAGACTTAATATTGGCAGATATATATTAAATAGAAACTGAACAGAGAACAAAAAATGGAAAATAACTGCTCACATTAAAAATATATCATAAATTAAGCATACAAAATAATAAGATATACTGGCATGACATACATCAAATAAACATATAAGATGGGCTTTCATCACAAGATACCCAGAACAACATCAATAAGCCTTTCTTTAGGCCGACTTATTAACTTGTAAGTGGTACTCTTCAGTGCAGTAATCAAATATTGACAATAAACCCTGTCAGATAGTAAATACTGTCTGACTATAAATCTTCTTTTGGGCCGATTTGCTTTTCACATGGAAACTTAATGACCATCACATATCTATTACCGCAGATGTGTTTATTATTCGGTCAAATAACCACCTTCCTTTGGGCCGATAATCATTCGCATGAATAATAAACACATAATCATTCAAATATTTCAAAATAAATAAATTTACACAATAGAGGTTACTTTGGCAACATGTTGTTTCAACTCATCTATTTCAAAATATTTAAACAAATAGTGCAAACAAAATAATAACCAAAGTGCCCAGAATATTAAACTGAAAATTTCAATGCACAAATATTTTTGGATGACCGATTGAGTTTTAAGCACTTTTATCAACTCTTAAAGTCAAATAGAGTTTTCAACGGATAAAGTGTGGGTCGTACTGAAGCTAGGTTGAGAAAATAAAACCGATTGGTTAAGTTTCTGGTTAGAACTCCTTGAATTGAGTCGAAAATGACTCAATTCTACCCAAAACGGATACCGTATACCTCAATTAGGTCAAAAACAACCTAAAAAATTTTCTGAACCCGGGTGGTGGCGCTGCGGCGCCAGTATATGGCACCACAGTGCCACCGTATCCTTATGGTGGCACTGCAGTGCCACTTGCGTGGCACCGTGGCAGCACCTGATATGTGGTTTGGCATCCCGGCGCCATCAATATGGCACCGCAGCGCCGTGCTGCGGCCTGATTGTAGATTTCCCGATTTCAAAATCGGATAACTTACACCTAATGTGATTTTTCGTCCTAATCTGCAAACTTTATGACCCAAAACTCAGAATTCAACCCCAAACACTTAATATCTCAATAAAATCATGAAAAGTTCATCAATCATACATGTTATATCTAAACTCTAGAAAACCATATAGGTAAAGATATCACAAAATAGAGACATGCATGATTATCCTAAGCAATTTAACATGATTTCCTTCTCTGATACTACTTGTTAGATATACATAATGGATTATTCAACCAAATATAATCCCAGAATTTATCATGCCCAATTGTCAGAAAAAGATTTGTTGAGAGAAACCTGTGACTAACCTGAATCCATTGAGTTTGACAGCAAAGGATGTGATCACGTAAGCGAAAGCGATTAACTGATTAGAGCCTGAGGATAGAAGGTCTTCCACAGTCAGAATACTCTATGTATGCTCAATGGGTCTCTCTCTGTTGATGGAGGCAGAGGAGAAGAGCACACNGGGACCAAAACCCTATAGTTATGTCTTTATATACTAGTCACCAATAGAGACTCCATCAATCCTTATTGGACTAGGATTAGGTAACCACACATTACAGAGTCTATACTAAATAGGTAACTTCCTGAGTTCTCAATTAGATCACTTAATTGACCCCACTTAATTAGATAATTCTAATATTATATAATTACTATAAAACCATGTGACCCACAATTGGGCTAACGTGTAACCCAGTATATTAATCTATATGGGGGATATTGAATAAACAATGGACTGTCTTCAGTCCAAGTTTGGTAAGCATACAGGTGATGATGTTGTCGTCCATGTAAATATTAGAAAACGCAAATGGTTTACATCAAGTTGTTAAAAAAACAATTAATTAACAAATATAATATATCAAACCATGCTAGTTAAATCGTATATTTACAACTTCTTTTAGCAGTTTCGTTAATCAATGATCAAATACATGCATGAAAGCATGTGAGTTAACTCTGCATACATATTAGGTCATGAATATCGTCATGATTTACATATAACATTAATTAAGATAATCATCCGATCACATTTGAAGAATTGCTTTTCGAAAGGGACAGAAATTTAGAAAAATGCAACTTCATATTTATAATTAGTCAGCACACCGCTACTATTTCATTAATTACTCGGATGATCATCAAGTGATGTTGTAAGTGCATATGTTTGACGATGGAATTTTCCACCATAAATGGGAATGGAAGTGTCGTTAATTGACCTCGCTTATGTCAATTCAGTCATCGACCAAAGAATCTTCCCGACCACAGCCGACTAACTATACACAAGAGTAGCATATGCGAAGGTAAATCATGTATGTATGTAACACCTTATATATATATATATACACTGTCTGAAGGACAAATTCTGTATGCAGTGGACCACTTCAATATTATGGTCCCAAGCAATTTTTATAAATTTTATAGTTGAACACGAATGTATCGTACACTTAATCTATACAAATGTTCCAGTACTTGTGGGCCAAATATTACGAAGCATTATTGAAAAGTACAACACGTAGAGTCACTAATAAAAATCTCGTGCGAAGAGGAACAAGTATTGTTCAATCCTATCTTGTGAGAGACATCTGAATCTGTTATAGATATCCATCTTTCTTAAGATAATTGGATAAGTCGTCACATTTTTTAATATCTTAATTTTGCTAAACATTCCAATTAAATTTGATTTTATACCTTTCAATTATGCTGCACTAACGAGTCCACTATTAATGTTAGCGTCAGAGCATGTTTGGTAGTTACCACTCTCATTCTATAGTTTTAGTGTCAGAGCGTGTTTGGTAGGTACCACTCTCATTCTATAGTAATTAGGGCTCGTGACGCACCCATTGGTGTATAAAGGAAATCCTTGCACGAAGAATATGTTAGAAAAAATTATTGCAAGTAATAATATATCTAGAAATAAAAATATAACAATAATATGTTATAATACAACTTGGATAATAACGATTATCATAAAAATAAGTCAAATAACATAACAAAATAAATTACAATTAATTTACTATCACGATAGTAATGACCAAAATAACAAAGAAGTTCAAGGAAACCAAACCGAGTCTTGTGTTTCACAAAATTTCCTTAAAAGAGTTACGCGTCCTCACCGGGGTGCTTAGGGAAATGTCAACAGTGTCTGTTTTCTAGGATAAAATGGTTCACGAATAGCAACGTCGCACCAACTTGCTACTCACAACGAACTGAGCAATACCCAAACTCTATCTCCATAACTCAAAAAAGCTCGACCACACCAAAAAAAAAGAACTCAAACTTTCTAACTACTAACTAACTATTTCTTAACTGCCACAGAGAGAATATGGAAGAGAAGAATAAGATAAGAAATTTTTTGGTGTGTGTAAAAGTGAAGGAGAAGGTCTCCTTTTATAGTGTTCATGGGGGAACCAAGCCTTTAACATTTCATTAATAAGGCTGAAAATATTTTTCTGTTACAATATAACAGCCTATTAATATGGTTGAAAAAAGTTTGTCTGTTACAACGTAACAGCAACAGCCCATTAATATGGCTGAAAAACGTTTGTCTGTTACAACGTAACAGCAACAACCCATTAATATAGCTGAAAACCATTTGGCAGTTACAACATAACAGCTAAAAATATTTTTTGCTGTTATCTCAGCTTTATGAGGCCAAATAATAGTCCAAAATAAATTTTGTAACTCAGTATGTTACAAATTCTAATTCTAGAATATTCCCACTTTGGGTTTCAATTTCTCATTCACCCAAGCTCCATTTTAGGCATTTTCATACCTCAAAATGGCCATTTTTCTAACAATTCCCCACATGAATGAAATTGACGACCTAAGACTCGACCGACATGGTGATAGAATTCGACAGTCGAAACCTGCATAGGATAAGTAGGTGTTACCCTTTGAACCTTCCCTTGTAAAAATACGTTTACTTTACTAACTAAACAGTGGACGCGATGTCCTTGAACTATTCTGTCATTTATGTAAATGATAACATATCTCACACAGGAATCTTCCTGACACTTTCTCAGTTCTCACTGTTATGTTCATTTTGGCCATGAACATACACCTGCTTCTGCAAGAGTTTAATAAGAATTGCACCCTAACAATTCCCTTAGAAGCAGCCCTACTTCTCTCTCACATAGGTGATCTCTTAATTAAGAGTAACCTGCATTACTCTGCTCGAAACTCTATTTCCGATGCATAAGAATCATTAAAAGCATAGCTTAATTTTCGTTTTACGGGCATCACTGTTTCATCATAGGAATGGACACGGGAAAAATCCCCACAGTGATCCAACACAGTCTTTACAATTTAGTTGTCCCTTTTGAACCTAGATCTTGGGATTTCCAATCAACTAGGTTGGGTATCCATTGTATCGACCTATTCTTTCATGGGCTTTAGTCCTATTTTCCTCGATGACTTTTCAACTAACTCTATATTCAACCCTTTGGTTAGCGGATTCGCAATGTTATCTTTTGACTTTACATAGTCTATAGAGATAACCCCAGTTGAGAGTAGTTGTCTAATAGTATTGTGTCTACGATGAATATGTCTAGACTTACCATTATACATATTACTCTGTTGCTCTACCAATTGCAGATTGACTATCACAATGTATACAAATTGTAGGCACAGGTTTTGGCCATCTTGGAATATCCTCTAAGAAGTGGCAGAGCTATTCTGCTTCTTTCCCACATTTATCCAGTGCAATAAATTCAGATTCCATAGTGGATCTGGCAATAATAGTTTGTTTCGAGGATTTCTATGACACTGCTGCACCTACTAGTGTGAATACATAACTACTAGTAGACTTTGAATCTTTAATATCAGATATCCAATTCGCATCACTGTAACCTTCAAGTACAGAGGGATATCTTGTATAATGCAGCCCATAATTACATGTAAACCGCAAGTATTTTAATACTCTTATAATCCCTTGCTAATGCTCAACTCCAAGATTATTTGTGTATCTACTTAGTTTACTAACTGCATAGACAATATCTGGTCATGTACAGCTCATCAAGTATATTAGACTGTCTATCACTCTGGAGTATTCTACTTGAAAAACACTCTCACCTTTATTCTTAGATAAACGTAAAGTAAAATCTATTGGTGTTTTGACAACTCCAGAATTATTTTTATTGAATTTTCCAAGAATATTGTCCATGTAATGTGACTGACTTAAAACAAGCCCATCTGATACTCTTGAGATTTTCATTCCTAAAATGACATCGGCTAAACCCATGTCTTTCATGTCAAATCTTGAATTCAACATATTTTTGTTAGATTTGATCTAATAATCATCACTACCAACAATGAGCATGTCATTAACGTAAAGACACAAAATGACATAACCATTTTCATTGTCTTTGACATATACACATTTGTCACATTCGTTGGTTTTAAATCTATTAGCCTTCATAGTACTATCAAATTTTTCATGCCATTGTTTCGGGGCTTGTTTTAATCTATACAAGGATTTCACCAACTTACAGACTTTCTTTTCCTACCCTGGTGCAGAAAAACCTTCAGATTGTTCCATGTAGATCTCTTCCTCTAAATCTCTATTTAAAAAGGCTGTTTTTACATCCATTTGGTGTATTTCAAGATTCCGTAAAGCGGCAATAGCAAGCACCATCCTAATAGAATTTATTCTCATCACAGGAGAATAAGTGTCAAAGTAGTCTAGACCTTCTTTTTGTCTGTAGCCTTTAATTACAAGTCTTGCCTTGTACTTATCAATCGATCCATCAGCTTTCATTTTCCTTTTGAAGATCCACTTTGAACCTAGTAGTTTACATTCAAGTTGAAGGTCCAGTAGTTCTCAAGTATGATTTTGTAAAATGGAATCAATTTTGCTCTTGATAGCCTCTTTCTACAAAGGTGCTTCAGTAGAGCTTATAGCCTTAGTATACGTTTAAGGCTCACTTTCTAGCAAGTATGTCAGAAAATCCAGACCAAAAGATTTTTCTGTCCTTGCTCTCTTACTACGTCGAGGTTCAATCTCAGTTTCTTCATTTTTATCTTGGTCCAGACTATTCTCAATAATAGTCTCATGTGTTCGTTTCGACGAACTTGCTTCTTATTTGGATTTACAAGGAAATACATGTTCAAAGAACGATACATTCCTTAATTCCATTATCATATTCTTATGTATGTCTGGGATTTTTGACTCATACACAAGAAACCGATAAGCACTACTGTTTTGTGCATAGCCAATAAAAATGCAATCAACAGTTTTCGGACCAATTTTTACCTTCTTAGGTATTAGTACGGCCATTTTGGCAAGACATCCCCATATTCATAAATAGTTGTAGGATGGTTTTCTTCCTTTCCATAACTCATATGAAGTCTTTTCTACTTTCTTTTTGGGTACTTTATTCAAAAGGTAATTGGCCGTCAAAATGGCTTCTCTCTATATGTTCTGGGGTAACCCAGAACTTATCAACATTGCATTCATCATTTCTTTCGCTCAGCAACTCCATTTGACTGAGGCAAGTAAGGTGCTGTGGTTTCATGTATAATTCCATACTATGCACAGATTCCCTTAAAAAGTAAATTATACTCTCCACCTCGATCACTTCGTAGCACCTTAATTTTCTTATTGAGTTGATTGTCAACCTCATTCTTATAGAGAATAAACTTCTCTATGGCTTCGTCCTTGGATTTTAGCAAATACACATAACATTTTGTACTATCATCGACAAAAGTAATAAAATACTTATTGCCTCCCCTTGTTTGTACAAATTTTAAATCACAAATATCACTGTGAATTAGATCAAGGGGTTTAGTGTTCCTCTCAACACTTTGAAATGATGACCTAGTTAGTTTTGCCTCAACACAAGTTTCATACTTATGTTTTGAATCTATATTAAAAGCGGGTATATAGTTTAAGTTAATTAATCTACATAAAGTATCATAATTAATATGTCCTAGTCTACCATGACATACATTGGAAGACTCAAGCAAATAAGCAGAAGAGCTAGCTTACTATTTGGCTTAATAGTTATTACATTCAGTTAAAAAAGTCCATCACATACATAGCCATTCCCCACATACAATCCACTCTTAGACAAAACTACTTTATCTGACTCGAACACTATGTGGAATTTATGTTTATTCAGTAATGAACCGGATACTAAGTTCTTGGGGATCTTTGGCACATACAGTACATCGTTCAGAGTCAGCTCCTTCCCAGAAGTCATTTTTAAGACCATCTTGCCTTGGCCTTCGATAGTGGATGTGGCAGAGTTTTCCATAAATAACTTCTCCTCGTTCTCAAGCAGTTTGAAGGAAGTGAACAAACTTTTGTCAGAGCATACGTATCGAGTGGCACCAGTGTCAAGCCACCATTCTTTGGGATTAGACCCAACTAGATTCACTTCAGAAACTACTGCACAAAGGTCTACGTCAAAAACCTCTTGAGTGATTTCATCCATTATGTTGGCTTTATTCTTCTTCTTCTTTAAAAGTCGACAGTCTGAAGCTATGTGACCCATCTTGTCACAGTTGAAGCATTTCCCTTAGAAATTTTGCTTCTTGCCTATTCTACCTTTAGGCCCCAACTTATGGCTTGGCTGTTTCTGTTTATTCTTCTTGGCTTTAGAGCCTTAAGAATGTTCTACAATATTTGCCTTAGCCATAGGCGTACTAGACGATGCTCCTGAATTTTCAGCACGTCTGTTGTCTTCTTCAATGTGAAGTCTAATAACAAGCTTGAGATGTTCTACAACATTTGCCTTAGCCATAGGCGTACTAGACGATGCTCCTGAATTTTCAGCACGTCTGTTGTCTTCTTCAATGTGAAGTCTAACAACAAGCTCTTCAAGGTTCATACAGGGGGTAGCTTTTTAATGACAGTAGCTACTTGGAAGGGTTCACATATGACCATCCCCTCAGCCTGAATCTCTTGGAGAATCAATTGAAACTCTTGAACTTGACTGATTACTATTTTAGAGTCAACTATTTTAAAGTCTAGAAAGCGTCCCACTACAAATTTCTTGGACCCAGCATCCTCAGTCTTATACTTATGGTCAAGTGACTCCTATAATTCATTTGTCATCTTCTTATTACGATATACGCTATATAAAGAATTGGTCAAACCATTCATTATATAGTTATAGTACAGGTAGTTAAACTGTTTCCTAGCATCAACTGCAGCGATGACTTGGAAGTCTTGCTCATTTTCATTAGCTTTTGGAGCCTCTTCAGTCAAGAACCTCACAAGGTTTAATGTGGTCAGATAGAATAACATATTCTGTTGTCACATTTTGAAATTCAACCTATTGAACTTCTCAGGCTTCTCTCCATGATGCACTGCTGGTACCACAAGAGTCACAACAGGGGTTGGCATTCGAGCCACAATAGGAGCAGGTACATGGGCCATAGCAGGAGTAGACCCTTGGGCCACAACAATATTGTTTGATTCAGTTGCCATTTCTGACAAGAATAGCAAATCCAATGAGATTTCTTTTTCTAGAAATAAACAGCAATAATTAAATATTACTCAATAGACAAACTCCCATGAAAGACCATGGAGGGGTCATAAACGGTCCCACTTAAAATCTAGCCTCCTTGACAGAACTTGTCTAAATTGTAATTGTTCAATTATCACAATTTATTAAAGAAATATATCCAATCATAATATATAAATCCAGATATATTATAAAGCAATAACACATAAAAGACAAATAACTATTTTAAGGTTGTTAGAAAAAATTATTGCAAGTAATAATATATCCAGAAATAAAAATATAACAATAATCTGTTACAACACAACTTGGATAATAACGATTATCATAAAAATAAATCAAATAACATAACAAAATAAATCACAATTAATTTACTATTACGATAGTAATGACCAAAATAACAAAGGAGTTTAAGAAAACCAAACCGAGTCTTGTGTTTCACACAATTTCCTTAAAACAATTACGCCTCTTCACCGGGGTGCTTAGAGGAATGTCAACGGTGTCTGTTTCTCAGGATAAAACGGTTCACGAATAGCAACGTCGCACTAACTTGCTACTCACAACGAACTGAGCATACTCAAACTCTATCACCAGAACTCAAAAAAGCTCGACTACACCAAAAAGAAAGAACTCAAACTTTCTAACTACAAACTAACTATTTTTTAACCGCCACAGAGAGAATGTGGAAGAGAAGAATAAGCTAAGAAATATTTTGGTGTGTATAAAAGTGAAGGAGAAGGTCTCCTTTTATAGTGTTCATGGGGGAACCAAGCCTTTAACATTCCATTAATATGGCTGAAAACGTTTTTCTGTTACAACATAATAGCCTATTAATATGGCTGAAAAACGTTTGTCTGTTACAACGTAACAGCAACAACCCATTAATATAGTTGAAAAACGTTTGTCTGTTATAACGTAACAGTAACAGCCCTTTAATATGGCTGAAAACTATTTGGCAGTTACAACATAATAGCTAAAAACGTTTTTGGCTGTTACCTCAGCTTTATGAGGCCAAATAATGGTCCAAAATAAATTTTATAACTCCAGTATATTAAAAATTCCAATTCTAGAACCTTCTCACTTTGAGTTTCAATTTTTCATTCACCCAAGCTCCATTTTAGGCATTTTCATACCTCAAAATAACCATTTTTCCAACAGAATATTTCTTCATCTATTTTATATCGTAATTAAGAAACGATGTGGAGCACTACTTATAAGTTGTAAGTTTTCAAATTATATTTTGTAGTACTATAATTCTAGAACAATTTATGTCTGTTCACATATATTATGCGGTAATTTACCAAAAAAATTATTTGGGACTAAAGTGAGTTGTAATATTCTGTAGGGAAACATAAGATCCATCCACTATTAGGAATTTATCTCCAATGTCCGTTTATATAAAATTAAAAATATTTCTATGTTAGATATTGACCTTTCACCAATACTAAGCTTATTGGCTAGTATATATCAAAAACCGCTTTAAGTAATAAGGTCTTTTCAGTCAAAAAGAAAAGCGAGGGTCAATAAGAGGGGTCCATTGGCAGACTATAATGCCAATAGAAGCACCAACAAGGAAAATCCTATACAATGATATACTGCATCAAGCAAAATCCCATTAATTACATGATAATACATATTTATATAATACAATACGCTGTCTGTCAATATGCTTTACACACATTACTGTCTGTCAATATGCTTTTTGATTGTGATGAGTGAATTGATGGGTGAAGCTTCAAGGAAGTGTCTCCAATGAATGTGATAAGTCCCTTGACTTTATCAACAGTTTCAATCTATCTAAGTCTACATTCAACTCTTAGTCTACTTTGTTTTCTATTTATTAGCTTAAAAAAAAAAAACTAATAGAAATATATACTGGAAAATTGGAAGGAAGCTTCGGTTGATAGTGATACTAATATAGCAGACATTTTGTTAAGTTTCTTTCATATGCTTATTGATGATTTCAACCCCATTAATTAAGTCAAATAGTCAATGTAAAGCCTTTTGGCATTGATCCATTGCTATATATCCATATTTAATTTCTCTCCATATATGGGTGACAGCTATAAAACTTTTTTCTGCGCTTAAAAAATATTTATTAAAGATATATGNGATAATATAATAATATTGAAAAAACACTACATTTAGGTGGCGTTTGATTTATAGAAATAGACAAAAGAATAAAATAAGCATTTCTAAGTATTACGCATTCTATTGTTTGGTTCAGATTTTTAACTTAGGAAAAGTCATTTCAATGGAAAGGCAAATCTATCAAGTAGTGGAATTATCTTTCCTTAGCTAAATCATTGGAAAGACTATTCCATTTCTGCTCTAAATTTTAAATACTCTAATTGCCCTTATTTTAGTTGGACAAATATTTTTTATTTTGTGAAAAATTAATATAATATGAAATATGAAGAGTAATATTAATTTTTCTTAAAATAAAAAATATTTTTATTTAAAATAATTATTAAATTCTCAAAACACTATTACATGATTTTAGAAAATAACACATCAAACCGTAAACGGTCTAAAAAAGTACATGATTTCAGAAAATAACACACAAAACTGTACGGTTTGGTGTGTTATTTTCCGTAAACGGCCTAAAGAAGTACATGATTTCAGAAAATAACACACCAAACCGTACAGTTTGGTGTGTTATTTTCTGAAATCAGTGTGTTATTTTCTGAAATCATGTACTTCTTTACAGTTTGATGTGTTATATACGATTTGATGTGTTATATATGGTGTGATGTGATATTTTCAGAAATCACGTACTCCCACGAAGAAAGAAATCTTAATGAATTATAGAATATCCAATGCACTCTTATACTGTATCATTGACTAGGTAGTGCCACTTTACACTCATATACTACATATAAATATATAATTTTTACTATAATTTATAATTAAAAAAAAGGAGCAGAAATGATATATCTACTTTTAAAATTTTTATTTTTTTAAAAAGGAATCTTCTAATGCAAAAATACATAAATGAATAAATGAATCAATTTTTGTACCAATTTAACATTTATACCAATTTTCTAATAGTAATGGTATTTTCGTCTATATAATGTTAATTCCATTCTATTCCATAATAAACCAAATACAGTAATCCTCATTCAGACACTGATTTCAACATATTAACCAAACAACTCAATCAATTTTTTTTGCTATTCCATTCCAACTCTCATTTCATTCCTATTACCATTCTCATTCCTTTTCCATTTTTGTTTAGCAACCAAATGCTACCTTAGTGTTTTAGCGACAAAACTCACAGTTTTTTGTTTATATCAAATTAAACATTCAATTGTGTTCTCGTTTAAGAGAGGGCATAAAAAAAATTTTGAACAAAATAAAAGTGTAAAACATACCAATGGCACATATAACGAAAGATGAATACTGATCTCATAAACAAATCTCTAATAATTGGCAAATAAAGACTCACATTAAATCTCTTTCTTTTCTCTATCTAATTACCACTACATTTTTTTGGTGGCACAAATTCCGGTTAGGAGAAACTTGTTACGATGCTATAGATGTTTTTTTTAAAACGTAATGAACTTCAATACAATGAGAATTCAGTTCTAGAAAAA
The DNA here is from genome assembly GCA_002914845.1 of Trema orientale. Classification (NCBI taxonomy): domain Eukaryota; kingdom Viridiplantae; phylum Streptophyta; class Magnoliopsida; order Rosales; family Cannabaceae; genus Trema; species Trema orientale. Next base: position 249,221 of record JXTC01000144.1, on the reverse strand, counting down.
ATCCATTACACCTTTTTGGTTCTCGTTCTATTTTTATTTTTGTTATCTAATCATTAACTTTCTAATAAATATACATAAAGATATAACAAATAAAATCTTTTATTATACTTTGTAATTCTCATGGTAATGAACTTTCTCCTATTATAATTTATATTAGGGATAGTGTCATTTTTATACTTTGTATTTTGACATTGTTTAATTTATACCTTGTGTTTTGGTTATTATCAACATTGACCTTTAGATTTAAAATCTGTTACAAATTTATACTCTGACACCAATTTAGAGCAGTTAATTTATCTAGATGATTTAATAAACTTATTCTCTATTCAGTTGTTATACAGTTTATTTTTAATTTTTTAAGTGATATCTTAATAAATTAATCGCTCTAAATTGGTGTCAGGATATAAATTTTTAACAGATTTCAAATTTAAGGACTAATGTTGATAATAACAAAAATATAAAATATAATTTGAATAAAGTGTCAAAATACAAAATATAAATATGCCAGAATTCGGCCCTTGGCCATAGTGTAACTACGCCCATGGGCTCCTCTAAAGTCCAAAGGCTAAAAACTGCTTTTGTATTTAATCTTGACAGGTTTTCGGCGTCAAAAAACCAAAAGTTGGCTTCTAATTCAAAGTCATGCCAAATAGCCATAGTAAGTCATTTTGGGAAACATGAAACAAATCAATTGTCTAATTACATTGTCCTAGTGTATTCATCATGTTATCCACATCTAAAATTTGACTTAAACATCTAAAATTTGTATGTCCCCACTCACCTCCTAAAATTTTAAAATGATGGCATATAAACGTCGGTTGCACATTGATGCATTGAAATTTAACAAGAATTTACAAGTCTAACCCGGAAATTTCTATTGATTTTGTTAAGTTGTGGGGTCCAAATAAATGTTGGATTTATCAAATCCTCCAAGTTTGCACTTTTTGGTTTAGACTTTGGCCTCAATTTGCGGCTGCCAGTTCTTATAATTTTTTGACATTTTCATGTAAACATGGCAATTTGTTATTATGGAAGGTACACTTTTTCACATGATTCTAACTTCGAGTTATAGGAGCTATATATCCATAGCGAGCCGCCTCAAGAATAACACGTTTCTCATTTTTATTTTTTACGTTTATTTTGGAGGGGAGAATGTTAATTCTGACCCGGAATTGTGATAGCTATACATAGCCTATAGCTAATATATATTTTAATCCCAAATCGATTAGTTCAATTACAAATATATTTGCCGCAATTTTTCAAAGTTAAAAAATTCAATCATGTATTTTTGTTAATTACACTTCATTTATTGAGATTGTATCATTAGTTACAATTTAATCTTTAAATCATCTAATTTTGGGGAAAAAAATAATTAACAAAATTTCTTCAGTGCTTTGAAAGAGAAGCTATTTCCAAACATCTTCTGAATTAATTTTTTTTAAAAAATTGAAAACAGACAATAGCTTTTATTAATTTTGAAGCCGTTTGAAAATCTGGTTCAAAACACTAAACGATGAAAGTATTTTCATCAATAAAACTATTTTTACCAAAATTATATTTAAAAACCGCAAACTGAAACTTTATATGGGATTGCAGTTTCTAAGAATGTATATTATTGAAAAAAATTACAGAAGATATATTTGTAATTGACCTTTATTCAGTTGTCTTTAAACTATTTATAAAATCTTATTTTGTTCTTGAATTCTATATTATTTTTGGTCCTTGAATTTTTAAATCGTTTCCTTTAGTCACTAAAAACTTTTGTCATTTACATTTGTTCAATTAAAGTAATTTCATACAATAAGTTAACTAGAGGATTGGTCCCCGTACTCTGAACGAGTATCGTTTTAGTAATTTCTGTCATATATTTAAAATAAAATGTTACAAACGACTAAAAAAAACGGTTTTAAAAGTTCATTAGTTATGACCAAAAACAAAAATTTATCCTTAAAAAAAAAACAAAACAAAAATTTAAGAAAAATGTGACATTTTCGTATAGTTTAGAATTAATAAGGCAATTAATCCAATAAAATAAGACCGATTATTAGAGAAAAAAATTGAGAGACATCAGACAAATGAAGGGTGTTACTTATTTATATTTATACTACTGAAGATGTATATCAATCAAAAGAAGTCATAGGAATGATATATATTTCAATAATCACGACTCTTAAACCATCTATAACTGCGATAGAGGTAAGATAAGTAGCTTTTATGATCGGTTGAATCAACAACGTTGCTGGGCTTTAATTAAGCCTACTAATTAGTGGCTAAATTTGGTGTCATTAATTAGCGCTGTAGTGCTAAGATTTTAGATATCATTGATACCTAGCTATAATCAATCAAAATTTCACTTAATTAAAAGCCCTTAACAAATTAANAATATCCCAATATATATATATATATATATATATATATATATATATATATATAAAAATTCCACTATATCATGTATTGGAACTAGCTTTTTTGCACCTAGGCCAATTTCAGATCAGCATGGCACCATTAGCACAGCACAAATAAAGCCAAAACATAATTTTAAATTGACTAATGCTGGGACACAAATATCTTACACTAAAAACTTATACCATATGAAGTGACATTCATTTCAACTACATTTTTTTTTTTAAAGTAGGATCACACCATTTAAAATTATGTGGCTAAAAATAATGCCACATCACTAGTATAAGTTTTTGGTGCAAAATTTTGGTGTTCCGATTTTTATCCTAAATTGACTTGTATAACTAATTCAGTTAAAAAATTAATATTTAATAATTAGCATCAAATTCAAGTGATCTTTTTGTAAATAAATTTCGAAATAAATTTTTTCAAGTGATATTTTTGTAAATAAAATTTTAAAGTGATATTTTTCTAAACCAAATTTGAAAAGCAATATTCTATAAATGTTACTTTTCTAAACGAAATTTTAAAAATGATAATTTTATAAAATAATTTTTTTGAAATGGTATTTTCCTAATTAAGTTTTATAGTTAACAAGCATGTTTATTTCTTTTTTTAAAAAAAAAAAAAAAAAAACTAAAAGTGATTTGGTGTGTTAACAAGCAAGTTTTTAATTTTTAAAATTTCAAAACATAAATAAAATTTTTGTTTTTTGTTTTCAATTTCTAAAACGAAAAATTAAAAGCTGTATTCAAATATGGCTGGGCATTCCAGCAACCACTTAGGTTATGCTCGGATAAACTTCATATTTTTTTGCTAAAAAAATTTAAAACAAAATTTTTTTTTTTTTTTTAAATTTTAGAAATTAGAAACTTGCTTGGTAACTACCAAATCATTTTTTGTTTTAAAAAACGAAAAAAACATAAACATGCTTTGTAACTATAAAAATACCATTTTCAAAAAATTCTTTAGAAAAATATTGTTTCTAAAATTTTATTAAAAAATACCACTTATAAAAATACTACTTTCAAAATTTTTATTTAGAATAATATCACTTCCAAAAAGTTTATTACAAAAATACTACTTTAAAATATTTTAGAAAAATACCACTTTAGTTTACTTTTTGTTTAAAAAAATTTGGAAGTGAAAATTATTTTTAAAAATTTTGTTTATAATTTTTTAATAGAAAACAAAAACAATGTTACGGAGCATGTTTTCCAAAAATGTTTGTAAGTTTTAGTTTATATAAATAGAAAAATAGAAGCGTATGTAAACAGGCCCTTAATTATTAATGTTTTTTCTCAAATCTTCTCCGATTTCAGACACTTATACTTATCTTTTTGAAAATAATACCAAAAATATGACATTTAAAAAATAATTAAAATTCTGTACAAACTTTGTTGGTATTCTTGTAAATATTTCAGCTAAAAAAAACGATAGCATCTTCATAATTTTTACCATCGTTTTCAAACATAATGTTTTAATATTAAATGAGCCAAAATAACGTAGTAGCTTTATGGTCTAGTGGCTAGGCTAGGCCACAAAAGATTTGGCACCAACATAGTTGATGGGGTTCAAACCTCCATATTGACATTTAATTTTTTTTTCATTATTTTAATTTTTTTCCTTTTTTTAAAAAAAAAATTAATCCTTTTTAATATTAGTTACAAATAAAAAAGAATTTATTTACAAATTTCTATTAACAAAATTAACTAAATTGTTCATTAGTTTCTTCTATTTTTTTCATTATTTTTACTTTTTTCTTTTTAATATTATCTACATGTAGAAACTAAATTAGTTACTAATTTCTGCTAAAAAAATTAAACAAATTGGTCATTAATAACAATTCCCTTTTTTCTCAATTTTTTTCTTTTTTTTCATTTCAATTTATTTTTTCTTTTCCTATTTTTTAATTATTTTTCCCTTTCACCTTATTCTTAATTTTTTTTTTTTTAAGAAACACTAACTCTTTTTCTTTTTTTGTTATATCCTTATATAAGTATATCACAGAAAACTACCAAGGCTTCCTGGAAACCAGTTTGGTTTCTTTTTAGCAGAATGCCCTATAGGTAAATATATCAAAGGAAACTACAAAGGTTTTCTGGAAACTAGTTTGGTTCCTTTTTAGCAGAATGCCCTATAAGTAAGTAAATCAAAGGAAACCAAAAACGTTTCATAGAAACCATTTTAGTTTTTTTTTAGCGGAATGCCCTATAGGTAAGTAAATCAAAAAAAAAATGCAAAAATTTTCTAGAAACCAGTTCAGTTTCCTTTTAGTATAGTGCTCTGTACGTAAGTAAATTTTGTGGCTTCCTTTTAGTGAAATGCCCAGTACGTAATTAAATCACAGGAAACCATATTGACATTGTGATTCAAACCTCCGTATTGACATTTTAAGTATTTTTTTCATTATTTTAATTTTTTCCTTTTTTAAAAAAAATTAATCATTTTTAATACTAGTTACAAATAAAAAACAATTTAGTTACAAATTTTCATTAACAAAATTAACTAAATTGGACATTAGTTTCTTCTATTTTTTTCATTATTTTTATTTTTTTCTTTTTAATATTATCTACATGTAGAAATCAAATTAGTTACTAATTTCTGCTAACAAAATTAAACAAATTGGTCATTAATAACAATTCTCTTTTTTCTCAATTTTTTTTCTTTTTTTTCATTTCAATTTATTTTTTCTTTTCCTATTTTTTAATTATTTTTCCCTTTCATCTTATTCTTAATATATATTTTTTTTAAGAAACACTAAATCTTTTTCTTTTTTTGTTTTATCCTTATATAAGTACGTCACAGAAAACTACCTTCCTGGAAATCAGTTTAGTTTCTTTTTAGCAGAATGCCCTGTAGGTAAATATATCAAAGGAAACCACAAAGGTTTTCTGGATATCAATTTGGTTCCTTTTTAGCAGAATGCTCTATAAGTAAGTAAATCAAAGGAAACCACAAAGGTTTCATGGAAACCAGTTTAGTTTCTTTTTAGCAGAATGCCCTGTAGGTAAGTAAATTAAAAAAAATACAAAGGTTTCTTAGAAACCAGTTCAGTTTCTTTTTAGTAGAATGCCCTGTACGTAAGTAAATTTTGTGGTTTCTTTTTAGCAAAATGCCCAGTACGTAAGTAAATCACAGGAAACTATAAAGATTTCTTAGAAACTAGTTTTGTTTCCTTCTAGTAGAATGTCCCGTACGTAAGTAAATCAAAAGAAACCACAAAGATTTCTTGGAAACCAGTTTGGTTTCCTTTCAGCAGAATGCCATGTATGTAAGTAAATTACAAAAAACCACAAAGGCATAGCAAATTACTTTTATGTGGTCAAACACTTGCCAACTAAGTCAAATATATTGCTACCAATTATATACAAAACCAATTAACAATCATTGAGAAGCTTGATATGATAAGAACAATATGTAGATGATAAACACCGAATCCAAACTACTTGATTCTATCCATGAACCACAAAGTTAATGTCTGTAAACTTCCAGTCAAGGACCTATCTCAATTTTTACTCAATCACTACTTGATTCTTCAATTCGATGTAATATATCATAATTGGAAGTCTAAATACCATTTTCTAGAAAACAAAGCAAATTACCATGATAATTATTGAAACTGCAAAATAGAGATTCGCACTTATCCTGAGACCAACTTCTTGTGAGTATATAATATTAGTTAAAATAATAGAAAGGACACAAGAAATCAAATAAACAAAAAAATTATAAGAACCAAATGATGAAACTATATTGATAAAATAACTAGTCTTATACTTTGCCATGGATAAAACTAAGAGGGCTTCCATAAAAAATAAGTTTTGTTAATATAATTCACAAACTGAAATAATAAACAGATACCAAAATCAAGTAAAATGAAAAACCCAAAATTCTGATTCCAAATTAGACCAAAAAAACTCTCATAAAAAGACCATATTATAAATCAATGAGATTTAATAATATACAGGACCTTAAAATCTGATCTTCTCAACAAGTCAAACCATAAACACTAATTAGGTTCAAGAATAAAACAAGCTGAGAAAATTATAGTTCTATGGATGCATAAAAGAAAAGAAGAAAGTAGTAGACTAAACAAAAACCATGAATACCAGCACTTATTTTCTCCTTTCATTCCCTGAACTAATCCCTAATCCCAATTTTTTGAGCAATGTAATAATTGTAATAAAATAAAATATTTCAGAAAAACTTACTTAAAATAGGAAAAAGATCTTCGACTTTCAAGAATTTGCCCTTGAGGGCTTTAATCTTGGACTTGAAAAGCTCCATGGTGTCGGGGTTGACATCCTCAATGATTTCGCTCCTTCTCTAGCGCCAGTGACTTTGCCTTGAGGGCATACGCATCATGCAAATATTGCCAATATATTACCGACGAACTAGATATACGAAAACAATGACGAGCTTTGGTTTCTTATATAAGAAGCTCATATGCTCAAGGAGCTAGTCCTTCAAAACGTCTTTGAGAAGGAGAAATTTGTAGTTGAAGAGGAAGAAACTAGACATAGAAGAGAAGTTTAAGACTATGGTATTTTTCTAAATAAAAACTGTATAGAAATTAGTAGAATAAGCTTCATCGTATTTATAGTATTGTTTGTTTAAAGTTAGTACTGAGTGTCATTTACCCAATCTTCTCTTGGCACACAATTTGATTCGAAATTTGAAAATGCACTAATGAAGATAGATGTTAGATTACTTTGTGGTCAAAGTATAATTATCAATGTTAGGAATGATAATTTATTTTACCGCACCGACGTAATTTTGAATTATATAATTGATTTTGCAAAATTTTGTAAAACATACATGAAAATACTCGTACTTTTCATTAAAAATGTATTATACACATATACATGTATGTATCTTTAAGGTGTAAACTACTTTTCGCCCATTTCATTTTCTTTATCTTTAGTTTTATTTTTTATTCAAATTCAATTTATTTTTATGCCAATTAAATTTTTGCTATTATTTATCATATAATATAAATTTTGTGTTGAATTATATAATATTTAATCAATTATGATTTATGAATATATAATATAAAAATTTATGATTAATCATATTAAACTAGGTGACAAATGTAATTCGTCAGGGGAAATTTGCAACTTTTAACGTATTCTTATGTGCATATTTTTCAAAAAAAGGGCGTACTTTTAAAAATTAGTCGTATTATACACTTATAACTAAATTTATCAATTTATCGTGCACATATTTTACATCAAATATTTATAGTAATTTTCATGGGGTTTTGGACACTTATACCTATTTTTTTAAAAATAATACGACCTCCAAAAAATAATTAAAATTCTGTACGACCTTTGCTGGCATTTTTCTAAATACTTCAGCTAAAAAACGCTGTGGTATTTTCGTAATTTTTACTATTTTTTTCAAAAATTGTCTTTTAATATTAAATGGGCCAAAATAACTGTGGTAGATTTATAGCCTAATGGTTGGGCTACAAATGACTAGGCCACTAACATTGGTTGCTGGGGCTCGAGCCCCCCATACTGACATTTTAGATTTTTTTTCATTATTTTAATTTTTTTTCTCTTTGTTTTTTATTTTATTCCTTTTTAATATTAGTTACAAATAATTACCAATTTAGTACCTAATTTTTATTAACAAAATTAATCAAATTGGTCATTAGTTTCTTCAACTTTTTTTTCATTATTTTTATTTTTTTTCTTTTTAAAGTTATCTACATGTAGAAACCAAATTAGTTACTAATTTTCGCTAACAAAATTATTCAACTTGGTCATTAATAATAATTCCCTCTTTTTCTCAATTTTTTTCCTTTTTTTTTCAAATTATTTTTTCCTTTTCCTATTTTTTAATTATTTTTTCCTTTCACTTTATTCTTTTTTTTTTTTTAAAGAAACACTAACCTTTTTTTTTCTATTCTTATGTAAGTAAGTCACATGAAACCACAAAGATTTCTAGGAAACCAGTTTAGTTTCTTTTTAACAGAATACTCTGTAGGTAAGTAAGTCGAAAGAAACCACAAAGGTTTCCTGGAAATAAGTTTGGTTTCTTTTTAGCTGAATGTCCTATAGGTAAGTAAATCACAGGAAACTGCAAAAGTTTCCTGGAAACCAGTTCAGTTTCTTTTAGCGGAATGCCTTGTACATAAGTAAATCATAAGAAACCACAAAGGTTTCTTGGAAACCACTTCAGTTTCTTTTTAGCGGAATGCACTGTACTTAAGTAAATCACAGGAAACCATAAAGATTTCCTTTTAGCAGAATGTCATGTACATAAGTAAATTAGAATAAACCACAAATGGTTCTTGGAAAGCAGTTTGGTTTCTTTTTAGTGGAATGCCAAATCACAAAGGTTTCCTTATAACGGATTGCCCTGTATGTAAGTAAATCACAAGAAACCACGAAAGTTTCCTGGAAACCATTTGGTTTCCTATTAGCGGAATATCCTTATAGGAAACCACAAAGGTTTCCTTTAGTGGAATGTTCTATACGTAAGTAAATCACAGGAAACCACGAATATTTCTTGGAAACTATTGTGGTTTCTTTTTTGTAAAAATATATTGTTTTTGGTGTCAAAGGTTATTTACAAAAGCAAGATGAGCAAAAATTATCTAAATCCTCAATAATATAAATTTATGTAAACATGATTTGGCTCAAAAAATTTAAAATCCTAAATTTGAAATTTTATAGCCACACCATTGATTGAACACTGCTTCTGTCGGCAATCCAACCATTTTGACCGACCAGCCCATCCTCCCAGTCCTCGCCGAGAAGCCAACAGCCTTTATTTTTCCACTAACATAATTCTTTGAAAGAGACTTCCCAAGCTCTCCAATTGAAAAATAAAAAAAAGCACATTCATATTTCTCAGACGTCTCTTTGTTTATCTCTCCCTGAACAAATTCTGAGAAAAACTTCAATGTTGAAGATGAAGTGACTGGAGAATAGAGAAAATATAAGAAATTGGTACTTTTCTAAAAAAAAACGCTGTGTAGCAATAAGTGAAACACAAGGCATCGTATTTCTGGAAATAATTTTTAAAATGCCATAGGGAGTGTCATTTTCCCATTTTCATGAGAAGTTTGAAGGGAAAATTGGACATTATACGGTAATTTTCCGAAAAAAAATTTGAAAAATACAGTGATTAGCATTTTTTTAAGATGTGGTACAGTTTTTATTAGAAAAATACTATTTTTTAAAAAATATTTAAAAAAATACTATTTTTTAAAATAGCAACTAATAACCAGTAACTATTTTCCAAAAACTTATAACTAGTAACTAAAGGCATGAATAACTAGTATATAACTGGTAACTAGTAACCGGTAATTAGTTTTCAGAAACTAGTAATCAGTAACTATTTTAATTAAAATTTTTTTAAAAAGTGATATTTTTCTAATAAAAATTGTACGAAAATTTGAAAAAAGCCAGACTTTCGTATTTTTGTAATATTTTTGATTTTTTATAAGTAAAAGTATTAGAGACCCAAGTTTGAATTACACCGTCTATATTGTGAGCCATTCAATTCTCAACCCGTAAATAAAGGTCCAAGGAACATTGTTTCTAATTTTGATGGCTTCAACATTTTTTTTAATAAAACAACTCCTTTTTTGGATATTCTACCAAAAGAGCAACGAAAATAAACCTACATAGGAGCAAAATCTAATGGTTAAAATTCTATTCAATAGTTGACGGACCCATAACATATAAGATCTTTACGTACATCGAGATGAATTTGATTAGGCGTTAAGTTATTACAATATTTATTAAAAAAAAAAGAGGAAATATATGAAACGAAATCTCATAACTTTTCTCTTATCTTTTTTTTTTTTTTTTTGAAAGAAAAAATCTCAGGACTTGAATGCTAGATTTTTTTTTTCCTTTTATAAATTCTTTGCTTTAAATGTTTCAAAGTCTTAATGTGGATCCATGTGTCTGTGATAGAGGAATATAAGAGACTCAAAAAAAAAAAAAAGCTCCTTTTGCATTAAAGCAATTTGATAAGAAACCCAATCCAAAAGAAAAAAGAAAAAAGAAGAAGAAAAAATATAGCTTGACAAGAAGCTTTAGAAACTTATACTTCTCTTTTGTTAGGCTTCGACCATTTCTGATGAGAATTATAGTAATTTTTTTTTAACCTAATATCATGAAGAAAAATATAATCAACACGACAAAGTAGCAAAGCTTCGAGCAAGTCTTTTTAAGGGGGAAAAAGAAAAAAGAAAGCTGAGTTTCGTCTATTTGAATCAAAAGTTTGGAATAGAGTTACTATAAGAGAGAGGAGAAGATAGATAATTATATGTTTTGAGTTTTTCTACTGTGCATTGTATTGTATTAAAATTTTCATACACTTGCTTTTGAGATGAAATTTTATTTCAATTGGACAGATTGAAAAAAGCTCATACTGTATGAGCAAAAACACTACTCCTATTATATAATCTCCTTTTTTTTTTTAATTCAATAACATTGCTTCTAATTTTCATGATTACTACTTAATACATCTAGCTAGACATGGTACACATTGAAATCAATGACCTGTCCCAATATTGGGTAAATCAACATTTAAATTTGTTAAACGAAAATTCTGATGTAAGAGTGGTAAAATCACTCTTACCCATAGAAACATTTATATAGCCAATCTAAGGGCTATTAAATAATAAAAAATTTGAAGACTTGTCCACAAGGTAGACTTCATCTTAGTTTAATATATATTTATCACTTATCTCTCATCTTATGTTATGTAACTGCAACTCTCTCTCTTAGTTTAATATATATTTATCTCTTATCTTTCATCTTATGCTATGTAACTGCAACTCTCTCTCTCTCTCTCTCTCTCTCTCTCTCAGTTGGACCGTTTTTTTTTTTTTTTTTTTTTTGGCTTCCATTAATATCTTTAAAGTTCAAGTGGTGTTCTTGTAAACTAAAATGAAATAAAATGACAAAGAATTAAATGTTCATCTTCTTACCATAATGGTGATTAAAAAAAAAAAAAGATTGAAGATAGATTTTGAGTGTATTTAAGGAAATATAATGAGAGAAATTCTCTTAAAAACCTTGGGTTACGAATCGAGGCAAAACAATTGAGAGTGAAAATAGTCAGGGTGTTGAAAGGGGTAGATAGATCCAATGAGAGAAAAGGGATTACAACATTGCAATTTTCTTTATCTTTTTCTTTTTTATGAGATAATTTGTTTTGCTTTAAATTTACAAATCTTTGAATTGATTCTTTTTTATGCTATCTTGTTTATTTGTTTGGACATAAAGGAAAAATCTATATATAGTCATTCGAAATCTATTGGAGGAGAGAGATTTAGAGAACTAGGAAGTCAACTACACCGCCTTTCTTTCTTTATATATTTTGCTATTTTTTCACTTGGATATCTCTATCTTTCTCCTTAAATTATATCGAATAGAGTATTGTAGTTTTAGAGAGAGAGAGGCTCTCACCTTCTCCTCCCTTCCGTTGCTCTTCTCTTCCCTATATCTGCTCGCCGCCATCTTCTTTTTCTCTCTCAAGCTATGTAATAGAATCTTGAGGTTTTTTTAAGTATTCTAACTCGCAGAAAGGGGAGATCTTTTAGATCTTTCTCTCTGGTAGGGACTTTTTTTTATATTTTAATTGTAATAAAGCCTTCTATATATATAAAGGTAGTATACTATAGATTAGTTCTATGGATATTTTTGTCTCACCTGGTTCTGGATATGTGAGGGTTCTTGTCATTTTTTTTATTTTGTTTGTGTTTTATTGGCATTCTTATAGATCTGAAGCTTTTGAGATTCATATTTGAAAGAGTTTACTTTGTCAAAAATTGTTCTTTGTAGAAGATTCATCCTTATATCAGTCGAATGAACCAACTCTGGTGATAGAGGATAATTTGAATGAGCTGGAGAGATATCTTTTATGGAGCTCTAATATGTCCCTTTATGGATTTATCTGCACATCATATTTGTATGTTTGTGCATAATTTATTCCTCTCTTTTTGTCAGTAAAAATTTACTTTGGTTGACTATATATTGGTATGGATTATTTATAATATGATATTATATTAGAATTGTGATTGTATTACTGGTGAAATGAAAGGCAGCTTTTGATTCAAAAAAAAGGAGAGTATTGTGGTTTCGTATTAAACCCAGATGGATTTGAAATTGAAGAACTATATAATTAGAAATTTCAACAAATTAAAGTCCGCTCTTACGACTTTATAGTGCCCAAAATTCTCATAAATGCATCTGGCCAATAATAAACAAATTTTCCATAACATTTTTAATAAATTTATATTCTTAGAAGTTAATGCTAAAATAGTTCAATATTAAAAAAAAATTTATAGTTAATTAATTACAAATTCTATTTTTGTGTGTGTAGTGGAAGGACGATTTTGGATCTGAAAGGAAATTGGTGTACTTATGTTGAATAAATTTGACTTTTCATAAATAAGACTCTAGTTTTAGTATAGTAATTTAAACAATTGCTAGTGTTTTGATCTGCATAATTCACATATCTAGAGTATTCGAATTCTACATTTATAAATAGATATTTTATTCTAATTAATAGATGTATAGATTATAGGTCTCAAGATAGGTGTGTATTTAGCTGTTTACGTGTTATTTAAAATAATAATAATAATAATAATAATAATAATAATTTTGTGAATACTTAGAACAATGTGCTTGTACATATTTATTCTAATATATAATTAATTTCTTTATTTGGCCATCGTAATACTCCACAACCGACTAAAAGTTTCTAGACTATATATCAAGTATATAACCCAATACTCCTACTGGCATAATTAGTTCTCCTCCACATTTACTATTTACTCTATAGTTATAGCTTTAAGAGACAATCTTTGGTGGGAAATTAATTGTTCCTTACAGTAAAGGTAAGGTTATTTCTTTTAAGTTTTTCTCTATTTATTCAGGTACATGTACACATATATATATATGATAAACATGGTCTCTATTTTCATTGTTTATCAAAGGGTTCTTTACAAATATGGAATTGAATCAGGACATAAAGTTTCTCGTTTTTTAAGAAAATAAATAAATAAAAATGTCTTAGTGTCTTGTAAATGCAATTAATTTTTTTGTTTATATGTGTATATAGTAATTAGTTTATGTGCGCTATAAGATATAGCCTAATAGTTTAAAAGAGAAATTTAAAGCTTAAAATAATAAATAAATACATAAAAATTTGAAGGAGAATCTACTTGCTTTTTAACTTTAATTATAGGCTTACTTGCCTTCTACAAAAGATCTAAAATGATCGAAAAGTAATCACTATTATGTTGTTGCTTTATAAGTTATATTAAATAAGAGGAGTATTAATTGTCATGGGTTTATATTCTGGTCCTAATGCTATTAATTGATCTTATATGAATGAGGTGTTCTATTAGGCATAATTACAAGGGCAATGAAATTTGTATTTGACCTCTAATGACTACGTATATGTCATAAGATTTAAAAAAAAAAAAAAAAGAACCTGAATGAAAGTTTCTTAGATCTTACTATGATATTTTTTATCTTTTTGGAAATATTAATAGTTATTGTATTATTATCAAGTTTTAAATTGGATATGACCAATTTGATACTATATTCATGCTAGGAATTACAACAGATATTAATTCTGGTAGGAAATAATGTTTCGTGATTAGGCTAAGCACATCAGGCTTCCTGGAAGAAAATCTTCTTCTCACTATCTTTCTTTTCATATTAAAGGTAAGTAGAAATTCCACTTTAGCATCACAAGAACCTACGTATATGATTGTATATATTGAAGGTGATGTATCTGTGATATTGAAATTTATATATTTGAAAATTGTTCATATCATTTTTATAAGGCATGTCATGTTTGTATGCACAAAATAATTATTTACAGGTTATGATTTTAATAAAGAATCTTATACCCTAAATATTTTTTATTTTAAAGAGGGATATAGTTCTTATCTTGCTGATCTAGTAGGTAAATGTGGTGAAATCCCTTGAGGTTAAATCCAAGACAGGGTGAGCCAAATAAGAGGAAGGTCAAATCCCTTGAGGTTAATTCCAAGATAAGGTAAGCCTCAAATGATATTTATTAAGAGGATACCTACTAGATCACTGAGTTAGGAACTATACGAAGAAGGGGGCCCAAATACGATTTTAATATTAATGTTTTCTAAGGAAGTTAAGGGTATAAAGATTAATAAGTTTTATGTACAAATTATTCATAAGCATGCATAGAATTCTATTTACTGAGCCATTGCTCATTTAGTTCTTATGACGCAAATGATCAGAACTAGGAATAATGTTGGCTGAACTATTTCCACTCTAATGCTGTTCATATGCCAGTTTTGAACTGAAGAAGGACTTTTTGAAAACCTTGTACATATTTTTACTATGTATGTGTATGTAGTGATCCTGTGGGAGTTGTAAATAGTATTAGAACTGTGTTTTGTATTGTACAAAAAGTATGTATATTACTACAGTGTAAAATAGGTGTATCACAGACATTTTTAGAACTAAACAGAAAAGTTTAAATTTATCCTCTACCTTCCGCTTTTGCAAGGTCAATGAAAGTAAGATAACACTGTTTAGCTTTTCTACGTATAAGTGAGCGTATTTATACATAGTATGGCTAGGGGGTGTTACAGGCTTGCCAAGGGCATTGTGTTAAAAGAAATACATATTTTAATTTAGAATTAAAAAAATGGTAATTTTCCAAGATTAAAAGAGAAAATATTGGAAGGGGGTTAGCAAAAAAGAGAGGAGAGATGAAGCCTTCAAATGAAGATAGAGGAGTGTTACTTCGGTAAAGACTATTCTAGGATAGGTAAAATAATAAAAACCACATGATCTTGATCAAATGGCTAAATAAACGCTCCTATGTGAATGAGTGATTTTGGCCCTCTTACACTAGAACTATCTAATTTCCTATTGTTTTATATGGATATAAGAAGTGCAAACTACGAATGTACAAAAAAAAGACTGGGTTGACCAACTCAGCCAACCCAACCCAAACCAACCCGAATTTGGCAGGTTTTGGGCTTCTATTGGGTTGGGTTGTGTTGGGTTGAAAAATGAAATTTCAACCTTTTATACTCGGCTCACAGATTATGGGCTTCGTAACCCGATAGAACCTGACCCAGCCGAACACTTCTTTACAACAATTTTTCAAAAAATATTTATATATATATATAATAAAACCCTATCTAACATCCTAACCTTTACCACTCTGAGCCGCCGCCCTTACAAACTTGTTAGGTCCAAGACATTAACAAGTGTTGGCAAACAATTGACAAAAATAATAAACTTAAGTTGTTGTGAGAAAACTAACAAGTTGTTACAATAGGTCTGCTGATGTTGTAAAATACCTGTTGCAACAGAATTACAAGATCGCTCACAACAGACGAGTGCAGGCGAAAATCCAATTTTGGAAACTTTTTGTTCTTGCATCTTTTGGCCTAATTTTCCTTATTAAACTTTTCTAGAAGGATAATAGGAATTATTACTGATGGATTTTCGTGACTAAGCTGGACCTAATTGATTGAGATATTTTATCTCAATTATCCTTTGATTAAGTTTCCATTTTTAGCTTAATTCTTACTCTTTATTACCTCAAATCTTGGATAATGATTATTGACAGGTATTTAAGCAGAATCAAGATAATATTTCGTCTATTATGGTGCAGATTATGTTCTCATTAAATTAATGTAATTAATTTGATGAGCTGTCAGGATATTCTGATGAAATCTGTTGCAACAGATTTCACTGTTTATGGAAAGTTTTCTTATTTGATTTTGATTGACTCTAATTAATGGTGAAATCAATCTTTGTCTTTAAGAAAAGATTTTACAGGTATAAAAGAGTGATTTCAAAGCCAAAATTGTGGAAAACTTCTCTCAATGCACCTAGATACTTTTTAGGGACAATTTATGAAAGTTGTTATAACAGATTTCAGACTGTCCACATAAAGAATGACAATAGATTTTGTGGCAAATCATTCTTTTCTTATTTTCAGCCTATTCACACTAAGAGAGCACGAAATTAGGGCTGGAAATTCATCTATAAAAGCTCATCAAGTCCAAGGAATTTGTATGCACTTCATTTGAGAGAAAATACTCTTTGAGAGAACTTTTGTATAAGGCATAGAGCTTGTTCTATTACTATTGTGAGACTTAGAGAGTTTTAGGGTTTTCTAGGTACTTTATTTAAGTGCTTTTGTTCTTCGAGAGGAAGAACATTTTATCTTCAGGAGGAGACAGATCTAGACCAGTGAAGGGAGTTCACGTGTGAAGGATCAACAAAACGAGGGGAGCTCGCTAAATAAGATTGGTAGAGTCATTACAACACATTGCAGCAATTAAAAAGATGGAGTCTTTTATTGCATTAGTCAATTGGTGCTTGTAACTTTTATACTTCACTAATTTGTTTAATCTCTGAGCGTAGCCCCGTGGAGTAGGAGAGGTCCGAACCACGTTAAAAACGTCTTGTGTTCATCTCTTTATTTTTATGTTCTGTTGCAATATATGCACTCGTTGTTACAACAACTTTTCATACACGTGTTACAACATAATTAATTAATTATTAATTAATCAATTAATTAATTATTTGGTAATACCTAAAACAGATCATTCAAAACTCAAACCTAATTCTCTTACTTTCTCTATTTCTTTCTCAGTCACCAGACTCGTCACCCTCACTTTCTCATTTTCTTTATTTCTTACTCACAGTCCATCTCCATCTCAGTCTCTCTTTCACTCACACTTCATCTCTCACAGACCACAGTCTCACTCTCGTCTCTGTTCTCTATCTCAATTTTGTCCCTATTTCTCTTTCATTTTCGGCCTTGGTACTTCTCACTCGTCTCTCTCAGTCTCTCTCATTCACAGGCCAGACTTCATAACTCACAAAGTTAGTTCCTGAGTTATTGAGTTTGTAATGAAGTTGATTTTTGTTTTTGATTTTATGAGATTTTTTTTTTTCAATTAAAGTATTTCTTATTGATGATTTTCATTGTGAATGTCACCTCGTATCTGTTGCTCGAATTAGAATTTGTTGGAATTTGTTATTTTGGAAAATTTTCCTACGAAGGAATTTTGGAGAAATAAATCTAGACATATGATTTCTTCATTAGTTTCTAGAATTTGTATAAATCTCTCAAGTTTCTGTTTAATTATACGTCCCAAAGAGAACCAAGACAATGTTGTACATAAGTGTAGCCACTTAATCAATTTTGCTTTCTCGAGAATTCAATTGAATTGATCATTGATACTCTTTTTTGTCTTTTCCATTTTAATATATGTAAAGGAACGCAAAACACAAAAATTTTGAATCCCATGATATTTATTATTTATTTATTATGAATGGCATATATTGAAAAAACTTGAACTATTTCCCCTAGCACTATCGTCTAATCAATTGTTTATGATTTAGTATTTTTTTTTATCCTAAAAGTATTTTATATTCACCAAGCTTCTGGTCTATGAGAGCTTAAGTTCCTAATTTGTTTTCTTTCTCAGACACTCTAAAAGCACCAATTGAAGGACATAAGCTGCAAGGATTAACACTTTTTTGAGGTTTTTACCTTGTAAGAATCTCTTTTATATTACATATATAATTTTTTTTATGTGTAATACCCTTCTTGTTGGATTGTATGCTAGTTTTTTTTAATACTATTAGTATTTTTTTAAGAAAATAATTATTATATTTTTTTATTGTTAATGCTATTATTTAATTAGTTTTGAATATTATAATTTTAGTTCTTAGTTCAGTGTTCAACAATGCTTAATAAGTTGATTTTATTGAATTTTGTAACTAGTATGTGTTAATTTAGTTGACCGTATTTGTAGTGTTATATTATCTAGTGTTTAAAATATTTTGTGTACTTTGTATATATTAATGTGAATGGCTTATTAGTGTTAAGTACCATGTTAACTTATTAGTTGTTAGTAATTACTTATATTGTTTTATGGATTTGCATTTTATTTGTTTATGAGTGGAATTTTTGAGATGGAGAAATATCTTACTCAGTCCACTACCCCTACTCAAACAGCTGAAGCTTCATCTTAACCTAATAATGAAACCCAAACTGATTCTACCCTGACACCTTCAAAGCCAGCCGCGGTACCACCCGCTATACCCTCTAGTACTCCTAGTCCTACACCAAAAACCGTAGAAAGATTGAAAACAGGGTCAAATCCAAAAAATCGTAAGAAAAAACCAAATAAGCCAGCCTCCATTGTTTGGGAGCATTTTACTAGACTTAAGAATTGTGATCAAAATGATCCTAGGTATATTTGTAACTACAATGGGAAGGATTATGCATGTAATTCAAAAACATGTGGCACAAGTAGCATGTTAGTGCATTTGCAAACCCAATGTAAGAAATATCCTTTTAGAGTTGTAAATAAGAAGCAAAAGATTCCATGTTTTTGGCTTATAACTGAAACTGGGAGTGGGAGCAATTTAGTGGCTATGGGTTATAGCAAAGAGGCTTGTTGAGAGGCTTTGTGTAAAATGGTCATTTTAGATGAATTGCCATTTAGGTTTGTGGAAGGAAAAGAATTTAAACATTTTTGCTTGAAGTTACAGCCTAGATTTGACCCTCCTTCTATGGTAATAATTGCTAGAGACATCTTGCAACTCTTTTAAATTGAGAGGAAGAAGATTAAGGATGAATTGACTAGGAGTTCACAAAGGATTAGCCTTACCATAGATTGTTAGACCTCTTTTCAAAATATAAACTACGTGTCTCTTACCGCCTACTACATTGATTCTTAATGGAAGTTGCAAAAGAGAATTCTAAACTTTTGCCAAATAGCTAACTACAAGGGGGAGACAATTAGTAGAGTGATTAAGTCTTGTCCATATGGGTGGGTATTAGAGAAAGTATTTACCATAATAGTAGATAATGCCTCTTCTAATGATACCGCTGTAGTCTATTTAAAAAGAAAGGTAAGAGGATGGAATGAGGTTGTCCTAGATGGGGAGTTTATACATTTGAGGTATTATTATCACATTGTGAATCTTGTTGTTAATGAAGGATTAAAAGATATACATAGCTCAATTACATCCATTCATAGGGTTGTGAGATATGTGAGGTCATCCCCAGCTAGATTGCAAAAGTTTAATCATGTGTGGAATAAGAAAAAATAGAGTATAAGGGTCTGTTGGTATTAGATGTCCCCACAAGATGGAATTCCACCTATTTGATGTTAGAATCAGCTTTAAAATTTCAGAAGGTTTTTGAGAGATATGAAGAAAAAGATGACAAGTACTTGAGTGCTTTTAAGGATGATAACAATAGAAAAGATAATGTTGGATCGCCAACGAGTGAAGATTGGGATAATGCAAAGGCTTTTGTGAAGTTTTTGAAGATTTTTTACAATGTCACTTTGAGACTTAGTGGCTCATTGCAAGTAAATTCAAATGCATTTTATCATGAGCTTTGTGAGATTAAAAATCAGATCAATAATTTAATGCATAGTGGAGATTGTTTTATAACAAATATGGCTAGAAGCATGAGAAGTATTGGGAAAGTGTGGATAATATTAATTATATCTTGTTTGTTGCTATTATTTTTTATCCGAGGTATAAATTTGAGTATGTCAAATATTACTTTGACTGTGTCTATGATCTTATTACTGCTACAAAATTGACCAGAAAGGTTGAAACTCTCTTGAATAAGTTAGTGAAGGACATGAGAGTGAGACTAACCAAGCTAAAGAAAAGCTTTTAGGATCTGATCATAAGCTATTATCTCAATTTTCATAACATCGAAAGGATAAAGACTTCAACGAGAGGCAAAATGATCTTGATAAATACTTATCTAAAGATCCTATTAATCCCTTAACACCCAATTTTGACATTTTAGCATGGTAGAAAGAAAATAGCTTCAAATATAAGATCCTAGCTAAAATTGCTTGTGATGTGCTTGCTGTCCCTGTATCTACTGTAGCTTCTGAATCAACCTTTAGTACCGGAGGTCGTATTTTGGATCTATTTAGGAGTTCTTTGAGCCCTAATATGGTGGAAGCTTTGGTTTGTACCCAAAATTAGGTTAAATCTACTCATGAGCTATTATAATTGAAGGATTACATACATGAGATGCAAACATATGAGTATGTTGAATCAGGTAAATATATCTTATTAGTACGATGACTAGCTAGTACTTTTTATAAGCTTTTAATTTCTTTTTCGTGTTGGAATTATACTTGTTTTGTTTTATTTGACTCCTTTTTGTTTGCTGAAAATTGAGATATAGAGTCTTTAAGCTTGGTTGATAGTGTGGAGCCTATTGTGGTAGATTGATTTGTTGCTGCTTGTTTGGTACTTAGTAAATTTAAGGTTAATTCTCTTTTATATTTAATTTGATTGGTCTTTGTATCTAATTTGATTATGTTATTTATTCAAGATGCTTTGGAGATGGATTATGCTACTCCAAATGAGCTTCTTTATTTGTTGTTTTAATTTTTTATTATGTTTATGTTTTATGGACCGAGTATGGACTTCTTTATTTCATGATACTATTATGTTTTAAACTGACTATTTTATTTCGTGAGAATATTATGTTTTCAGTATGATGTAATGTAGTTTTATGAGATTAGCATGATTGTTGTTGCTTTAGTAATATGTAATGTGTTTTATGGTTAGTGACGTTTGATTTTTGATTTTTGGATTTGAGTATTTATTGTGTTTTGAATGAACTTTAATGATTTATTTGTTTTAATAAATAGAGTATATTTCAAAAACATTAAAAGAGGATCAGGTTTAGTAATTAAAAAGCCTAAGTTCAGTAAATATAAAGCCTAGTCTAATGCCAATTTTCAATTTTTTTGAAATGAAAAAAAAAAAACTTAGGGCTGATTAAGCCGACCGAAACCAACCCGAGGCCGACAGTCGCAGGCCCAGGTCAGTTTAGGGTATTTATTGAGTTCTATTGGGCTAAAAAATAGTCAGGCCGACCTAATTGGGTTGGTTCAGAAATTTAATACAAACTGACCTAACCCAGCTGATGTATACCTATAGTGCAAACTATATTACACGTCATCTTTATAGTGTACACAAGTTTTTTCTTCTTGTTCATTATGATAAAATATTTATCTAGTTGATCGTTTGAGGTTAGCACTTTTCTGTAATTTGAAATTTGTATTGGATAGTTATTAAATCAAAAGAAATTTCTTTCTATTTTTTCTTTAAAAGAAAAATGAAGAAGGAGTAGGAGGGAGTGCAAAGCCTGTTAGAGCAAATAAGGAAAATGGAAGTGCAAAGCATGTTAGTAAAGTGCAACATTTAAAGAGAATTAAGAAAAGATGGGAAATTTATAACCAACATCTTTTACACTTTTCCAAGTTCAAACAGAAATTAGTTGGCGGACCTTTGTCAAAACTTTTAAAACATGCTAAAAAGAATAATAATTATTTGAGTATCAGAGTATCAGATTGCCTCTGAATTTTTTCCTCTCAACAATTCTTTGCCAAAAGAAAAAAAGACAATTTTTTTCGAACTAAAAAAACAAAAAAAAATATAATTTTTAAAAGGAAAAAAAAAAACCAACACAAGCTTATTATTGTATAAAAGGCAAACAACCCATGAAAAATATATACTTCGTGATTAAAATAATAATAGTAATAACAGAAAACCCCTAAGAAATTAGGCTGAATTTAATTAATTGAAAAGCATATATAACTGTCCAACCTGTCATCTAAAATCAGGAGAGATATAAAGCTAAAAATATATAAATGCATGCACGACTGTCATATGAACCCTCTGTTTTTTTATTTTTTATTTTATTATTATTATTTTTTTCCTTAAAATATCAATTAATTAATGTAATACTGCACGACTGTCATTTGAACCCTTTGTTTTTTTTAGACCCTTTGTTACTATCATTATTATTATTATTATTTGAAGAATAGTCAAAAAATTAATGTAATACTTAGATAAGATTTTATAATCATTGAATCACATATTTAAATAAGTAAAGAGCTAAGCTGGCGGGTAAAGTTGGTTCTGGTTGGCAGAGTTTCACATGCTTTCACTTTGCATCATTTAAACTAGACCAAAAAAAGAGCATAAAGAAAAATAATAAGTAAACCCCCAAAAAAAAAAAAAAAGTTGGAACAACAACGGGAAGAAGAAGAAGAATCAAGAACCACCTTGAAAATGGCCTACCCTCTATTGCCTTTATCATTTATTATGATCTTACTTTTTTGTTGAAAAGTTTCCCAATATTTCTATTCCATTGGATTCCCCTAAAGAAACAAAACTTTCATTTTTGAGAACTGAAGACTCTATTCTCTTTTTTTTTTCCTTTGTTTATTAATATAGCTCCTTTTTTTTTTGTCGTCTTCAATGGATATTTCTATGAAAAGGAGGACTCTGCTTAAGGTTATCGTCCTTGGGGATAGTGGGTACGTCTTATTTTTCTTTTTTCTTTTTTTCCTTTTTTTCTCATTTTTGTTTTCAGGTTTAAATTCTCTTGTACAGAATATTAAGATTTTTTATTTTATTTTATATTTTTTTGTTTCTTTGTTCTGAAAATATTATGAGCATTGTTTTGTTTTTTTTTTGTGTGTGATTTTTCAGGGTGGGGAAAACTTCTTTGATGAATCAGTATCCTTAATATAGTAAAAAGTCTCTGTCTTTTCAGATTCGTGAAGTTTCTTCTGGTTGGATTCTATTTATTGTCTTTTTTTTTTTTACTTTAACTTGATTAACTCTATTAAAATGTCGTTGTCAAAGTGGGAAATTTGTTGTAAAATGGGATTGATATGTCTACATGCATTGGTAGAATGATGATGTTGATAATGCCCAGGAAAGATATGGAGGAGTTATGATATTGTCTATGGTGATAGGGGACTTAAAAGAGTTTTCTGGTATAGAAAGTGACAAAAGGGTGAGATTTGGTGATTTTGCTGGTTGTTGTTTAATAATTGAAAGCTGTGGTTCATAAAGAGTGTAACACCTGATGCCCATATTAATTATTTATGATAAGAGATAGTTTCTCCATTTTGATAAGTTTTCAGTTCATAAATGAAAAATGGATTAGATTGAAGGCATTCTTACTCTTACATCTTGAAAGAGCTGAGTTGGTACTCAATTTACAGAAGTTGAATAGTTTTGCTAAGACAGACTTGTAACATGATGATGTTCCTCAAAAAGAAGCAAAGCATCGAAAAACGAGTCATCTGCTGTTGTTTTGGGTGCTATTTTCTTGTATCATTGATAACAATTCTCCATGTAGAAATCTAAACCGAAAAGGATCGTCTAAATTTGCTGCCTTCAGAAAACAATTTTCGGTCAAGTGGATCTTTAACCGCTTAATCAGATACGTATATAAGAAGTTCAGTCAACAATATAAGCCTACAATTGGAGCTGATTTCATGACAAAGGAAATACAGCTTGATGACAAGCTGGTGACTTTGCAAGTGAGTGAATACCACTGAACAAATATAGTATCCTGAGACAATGCATGTTGTTAGCTTTGTTCACTTCAATTATATTTTCTTTTATAACTGACAGATTTGGGACACAGCAGGGCAGGAAAGGTTTCAAAGCCTTGGTTCTGCATTTTATAGAGGAGCAGATTGCTGTATTCTTGTATATGATGTAAATGTTCTTAGGTCATTTGAGACACTCCACAACTGGCATGAAGAATTTCTCAAACAGGTCTATCAAAGTCTTTCCTGCTTTCTCTATTTATGTTGTCTGTTCATGATGTCTTTTATCCAATGGTCATATGCAAGTTAATGAGTGCTATTTTGCTATGCAATTCTCAACAAGCATATAGTTATTACATGTCTATGAAGAACATGAGTCTCATAACCAGATGATTATGTGACATGTACTTTGAAAATTGTTTATGAATGTGGTACCAGTGGCTATCGATTCATTTAATGGCATTTTGTTTTCTCTCTCATATTTTGTTAGATAAGGTGGCGTAAGTTGGTAGGTCACAGTCTTTGGTGTAGGGTGCCAGGCTACCATTTGTACCCTATTGCAACTAGAAGAGTTGAAACCCTATTGGAAATATTAGGTGTAAAACTGGATTCGATTAGGACTATTAGGGAAGTAATACCGTAGCCTATGAATAGTCTAAAGCCTACAAATAAGAGGTAAGGTTCTTGAACTGTAGAGACATGTTCAGAGCTTTGACATTGTATTTTCTAAATAACGGAAGCTTCTCTGCTGGTTTTGATTTGTGAATATAGGCATTTGTTGGCCGACTTACATTTAATATTGTGCTCTTCGCTCTTCACTATTGATTCTTTTCAGTTCTTTCATTAGTTTTCTAGTTTATTGATTAATCGGTTTATGTTACAAGAATTATTTGTTTGTTCTTAAGTTTTTTGGAAAACTTAACATGCTTCAACAAAATGAGAAAATAATCTGATTACCCATTTTGTAGGATTTTCTTGCCATTGATGTTTATAGAATTGTGATAAGCATTTCATATCTCTGTATTCCTAATGTATTTATACTAATCTTGTTTCTACCAAGTCATGTCCATCTCAGAATTCTAATTGTGGAACTTTCTGATTTTTATTCTCACACTTTCACTACTGATGTTCAGGCAGATCCAACAAACCCTGAGATCTTTCCTTTTGTGTTACTGGGAAACAAGGTGGACTTAGATGGTGGACATAGCCGAATGGTACGGATACCACACTATATGAATTCTGAAAATTTTCTAGACGTTGTCTTGAACTGAAATCTCTATGTACCCTGATTTCTGCAGGTTTCTGAGAAGAACGCCAGGGAATGGTGCACTTCCAAGGGAAATATACCTTACTTTGAGACCTCGGCGAAGGAGGATTACAATGTTGATGAAGCATTTTTATGTGCTGCTAAAATTTCTCTGGACAATGAACATGAACAAGACATGTAAGCCTACCTTAAACCTTTCACGACCATTTTATGTATTTTTTTAAATTCTTCTAAAATTGAAATTTATGGAAATTTATAAGCAGCAGTTCGAATTTTTGGCCACTTTTTACATGAAGTATACAACTTTTAAGAACAAGTGCTATTTTTCACATTATTTCATTCCTACCACAAGAATTCCCACGAAATGGCAATAACAATAAAAGCACACATCAATTGTACATTCCATGCATACTGAACTAGTGATTTTGTTCACCACGTTTCTGTTGTATTTGCATGAGTAGGTGGCCCGGAACCTTCATGAGTAGAATTGTATTCATTGTTTATGCCTCATATAAACTCCAGAAATGAAGAGAAAGTTTTGTTTTCAAATCTGAAGTTTGTGGTTATTTGCTGAAGTTTTTTGATTAATTGAAATACCATATGTTATTTGCTGAAGTTTTTCGATTAATTGAAATACATATGATGAAAATTAATCCTTTTTCTTTTTTCTCATCAGTGATTTCTGATAGTTCACCTTATGTGTTTCTTGTTAGAAAAATCTTTAGGACAAGATAAGGATCGTACCTCCAGCCATTGTTGTTCAAGTAAGACAAGCAGCAGATAAACCTCAATATCTTCTATCTTATTCCTCTTTATGAGAGACCTCTCAGATGGATTTTCACAGGCTAAAGAAATTTTAGCTTATCTCTCTCTCTTAGGCTAGGACAACGTTCTACAAACTGATAGCAGTTACCACATCACCCACATCACCCATTATTTAATTAATTAATTTGATTATTATTTTAAATTGAGTCATAATCTTTTGACATGTGGACCACTTTATAGGGATAAAATTCCAACATTTCTTTCTGACAATACTTATGTACCTTTGTCAAATGTTGCAGTTACTTCCGAGGTATCTCAGAAACCGTTTCAGAAGTGGAACAAAGAGGAGGTTGTGCATGCTAAATTTGCTGACTAATAACCGGACCTATCTAATTTGGACTATTTCTCTGTAAAATAGTTGTAATTTTTTCATTATTTCGGGGATGGGACGAAGAAGATCATGTTTGATCTCTTGTAACTAGTATTCGTCATGTAAAGACAGTAAGTTTGATTTTGATGACCTGGAAAGCAAAGTGATCCAGTTTGTGGAAATCACCTGCTACGTTCTAAAACTCAATAAGCCAGAAAAATGTATTTGCTTGCATATCTGTTGGTGCACTTGTGATAATCTTATGCATTATTTGATTTTTTTTTATTTTTTTGGTGGATGAGTTTGAGAAGCTGTTGGCATATACAATAATTTACAGAACAAACTTTTGACTTGTTTTGATGCTTTCAATTGGTAGCTTAGCGTATACAAGATTATATATATATAGGTTGAGGTTTCAGTGGAGATTTTTTTTTTTCTCTATGGATGGTTATGTTATTGTTGAAAGTCTTAGTTTATTTCCTTATTTTCAGAGAGTTTTTTAACTTTTTGTCTTTGTCCTTTTATGTCCTGTTTTTTGCTGCTTTTATAGGTTTGTCTAGTTCAGGTTTCTTTGTCTTTTTATTCCTAATTTTAAGTGTTACGTCATGTTTTTTAGGTGGCTGTGTTGACAGCCTGATATTCTAAAAGATCTATATTAGTTTCTAGTGTTTCTATTATTGACTGTAAGTTGTAATAAGAAAATACATGATTTTTTCTCTGTCTGAACAGAGTTTTCCTCTTCGTCCATGATCGTTTCATCCTTATTTTCTTCATGGTATCAAAGCTTAGATTCGGTTCTGTCTCCAGCCACTTCTGAGTCAGAGGTCACCAGTTTATGAGTCTCTGCTTCTCCCACTTATTCCAATAATGTGGAAGCTCACACTCCCATCAAAAATTAACTCTTCCTAAGGTGGGTTTTTTATGAAATTCTTTTTATAGCTGTGGGGCTTTGAAGTGAGGGATTCGTTGTTCTAGTTCCTGTTTTCGTTGCAGATTTGAGGCTAAGACTGTCTCTCATGCTCTTTTCTCATGTCCTTTATTGGCTGCCTATTGGGCTGGAAGTCCTTGGAGCAAGCAGGTTTTGCAGGTTATGGATTGTCACCATAAGGTGATAGTACAGAGTGTGTTTTCAAAACTAGGTAGGGAGGATTTTGAAGCTTTTGTGCTGGTTTTATAGAATCTTTGGAATGAACTTAACAATGACACCATGGCCTTCCTTGTCGAAATCCATATGAAGTTAGAGGAGCTGTTTGGAGGTTTTTGTTTGAAGTTCAGGAAGCACACTTGAAGATTGAGAATTTGCAACTCCAAAACCTATTGTCCTAGGAAAAATGGAAGTGTCCTGACTGATACGAACTACACCAACTTGTGATGAAATTCGAAATAAGATTGATGCCCAGAACCATTCTACTTTTAGATTCGGATGGAAACCATGACCCAGTACCTATAAGAGATGCGAACATTGGTATAAAAGAAAACACCACAATCAAATGTGGAAACTCGATTGATAAGTCAAGGAATGAATGTCACAGAGAAATCTGATAAATTCAAAATAGTTCTAAAACATTCAAAGAGAAATTATTCTCAATTTTAATGAATAAACGTCTGCCTCTCATTGAATGAAAAGAGTACAATTTATAGGACTAAGGTCAGGAAATTTCAGACCTAAAAATCCCTAAAACATGCCTAAGGCAACTTGCCCAGACCAGAAAAGGAAAGTTGGAAAATAATCCCGCCTAATAACTAAGATATTTTCGGCCCAAATTAAAGGGTGTCAATTATGACTTTAATCCCTTAATATTCAGCCTATTACACGACAATAAAGAAAAAGGAAACAAACATAGAAATCAGTTTAGGAAACTAATAATGCACCTAAAAACCAAAATAGGAAAGTAAGCTATGACTTGGCATTCAAGCCTTTATAAATCAGATTTTCCTCCCATAATGCGTCTATTGACTTTCTTGAACTTGAATCAGGCTTATTAAGGGCTGAGAAATTCGTTCATCACCATCAACGAGCCCCCATATGCATACCTGAGCCCAAATCCATCGAATTAGCTCACTTAACGCATTGTGGAATTTCTTAGCACGTGCTCTTGTAACCGAACTATTAGGAACTTGAATAGGATCCACATTCCATGCTCTCGTGCTAGCCATGTCCTCATCACTGACGCTAGTATGTTGAAGATGAATGTGGATGTATATGTCAATTCACAATTAGGGTGCACTGGTGTTGGGGATACGGTGTAGGATGATTGTGGAGCTATGATGGATGTCTTCTCCAAAAGGCTCTGTACTTTTTAAGAACCTTATGAAGTGGAGTTAATGGCCATTACAGAAGCAAGTCAAAAGAGAAAGTGGGTAGTCCTCTATTTGGAGAGCGATTGTTATTCGGCTGTTTATGTTGTTAACTCAGCAGTTAATTTAACAAGTGATGTTTTTTTGTTGGTTGTGAGAGCAACAAGGTAGCTTATACACTTGCAATATTATGTTTCTACGATGAGTCCTTTGTTTTCTAACAAGTGATGTTTTTTTGTTGGTTGTGAGAGCAACAAGGTAGCTTGTATACTTGCAAAATTATGTTTCTACGATGAGTCCTTTATTTTCTACTGATGACCTTCGTGGTTGTATAGCCACTTTAGTGGCTGATGATTTAAATTAATAAGATTCACAGAGGTTTTCTTTATTAATAAAAAAAAAGAAAAGAAAAAGAAAAAGAAAAAGAATTAAGATCACTAATTAAAGAAAGAGAGGGAAAAAGAAAAGGAAAAAAAAAAAAGGAAAAGGAAGAAATAAAGAAAAAAAAAAGAAACCTTATACTAATTCATTTATGTCCAACCATAAAAAATTTGACGCTTAATTTAGGATCATGAAAAATAAAAATATTCTCTCTTCCTGGAGTTTTTTTTTTTTTTTTTTTTTTCTTTACACTCTTTATTAACTTGTTTTTAATGAAGTACCAAAATAAGTGGTTGGATAAGATCGACACAAGATCTGATTCTCGGCAAGTCGGTTCATTTTGTTTGCCAAATCGATCAATTCGTGTGATCTGTTTGTTGTTGTTGTTTTCTTTTTTTTTTATATATATAACATCGCTAGTTTTTTAAATATCATTGGTATGGAGGGAAGTCTCTTTACAAAATATCTTCAGTCTCAACTATCATTTTAAAACCAAAAAAAAAAAATACAAAACAAAAACTTGTGAACGCAATTAAACATGAGAATAAAATCAAGACCTGAATTTATTTTTTATTTTTTTTTTGAGAATAATCAAGACCTGAATCTCAATCATCAAACTTGGAGAATGTAACCTCGACCGTCCGATCTTTTCCACGAAACTCCAGTGATTCAGTCAACGACGACTATTAAACTTTCAACGGCTGAGATCTTCCTCATCAAATTTTAATATTTTCTCCACGTGTTTTCCAGGCTCCAGCTTCTCATTTTTTTTCAAGGGAACCTTCTCATTTTTAACCAAGAGACGGAAAAAGAAAAAAGAGAAAAAAAAAAAAAAAATCGTTCTGGTGCTTTCTTCAATGGCGTTGTCTGCGATTACTACGTATAGTCCCTCTCCTCTTCGCTTACCCCAAAAACTACCTTCGAGTTTTCTTCCCCGAAATTCAGTTTCCTTCCGTTTTTCGGACCTAAACCTCAACCCTAGAAAACTCCAACTTTCAATTCGATCATCTTCTACTCCTGGTACTACTTCTTTTCGTCGATTAATTTATTATTTTTAGTTTTGCAATTCATGAAATTTTAGGGTTTTTCGTAGTTCAATTTTAAGGTTTCGTTCCAGAAATTTGGATTGAGATTTGATTTCTTGTATGGAACTGTATATAGTGTTTAGTTTATTGGTTTTGAATTTTTGTGAATTCACTTAGTATGTATGTTTTGGTTTGTTTGTGTTGATATTTTTTCTTTGTGATGATGTATTTTGGTCGTTTTGAGACTTGCCCCAATAGTTGTACCATTTTGTTAGGTCTATTATTGTAAATGAATTGTGGTACTTTCTACCTGTTACATATTCATTATCTTTCTTTGTTTTCAAAAGATTTTCAATTTGGTGAGAAAAGGGTATAATTTATAGTTAATAAGAAGAATTGGGAAAGGTTTATTTCAAAGAAAATTTCTGGTTCTTCAGCTTATTATGCAACATTGATGTTTAAGTAATTTTGTTTTGATTTTTCCTTACCATTTTGTATCTCTCTGGTGATGCTTTATACTAATTTTCTGTAATGTTTCTAAGTTGCGCCGATATCCGAGGGGATCACACGTGCGATTCAACTTACGGATAATGCATTGAAGCACTTGAATAAGATGCGATCCGAACGTAATGAAGATTTATGCTTAAGAATTGGAGTTAAGCAGGGTGGTTGCTCGGGCATGTCTTACACAATGGAGTTTGAGGATAGATCAAACGCAAGGCCTGATGACTCTGTGATTGAATGTAACGGTTTCGTGATTGGTATGTCTTCATGTTTCCATGCATTTAGTTATATATGTTGGTTGGTATGATATGAATATCGTGATTTTTCTCGAGTACGGATAATTCATCTAATGAATATGAAGGAGCATGTTAAAATTGGTTCACAGTACCGACGGGTGAAGATTTTCATGAGCTATTATTATCAATATTTCTTTTTAAAAAAATTATGAAATTCTATAATCATAGGGCAT
This sequence comes from Trema orientale, assembly GCA_002914845.1. Lineage (NCBI taxonomy): Eukaryota > Viridiplantae > Streptophyta > Magnoliopsida > Rosales > Cannabaceae > Trema > Trema orientale. The sequence continues at coordinate 218,333 of JXTC01000144.1, read as the reverse complement.
ATAGAGGGGGAGCAGGAGAAGAACATGGAAGAGAGAAAAGAGAAAAGAGGAGAAATAGAAAACATGAGATGAAATAGCAAAACCATAATCGGTTAGTTTGGTTATAATTGAAAATTGAAACAGAAAACATGAGATGAAATTTAAGGAAAAACAAATCACTATACATTACTAATAACATCAACCATAAAAAATAAGAAAATCATTATCCGTAAAAAAGTAAAATTAAAAAATAATGAATCTGAGATCTATTTATCCCAAATATTCTGGAGATTTTAGGATCTGCATTATTCTCCTGTTCATGAAGATGTCGATTCCAAGATGTTGATTCCTCCATTGATCATGCCACTGACTACCATGAAACAACATTAGAGAGTAGCATTTGGTTCTTTTGTGGATAAGTAGCAAGTTGAGTGCTATCGAGTCATCCTGTTTGCTGAATTAATGTTGAATAATCCTTGCCTCGATTAAAACCTCCCAATGCAAGAGAGTGTGATGTAGAACAAGAGTGAAGGTTTAGAAAAGATGAGAGAAAGAAGAGAAAGAGAGGAATTTAGGAAGAATTTAGAGAAGAAGAGGAAGAACTTTAGAGAGAGAAGAAGAATATTAGAGAGAGAATTTCTGAATAGTTGTATATCATTAATCAAGTCTGAAAAATAATGAACATAGAAGAGCTTATTTATAGAGAAGCTCTTAGACAAAACTAG